>JBBPLJ010000198.1:3962-23400 GCA_038089715.1 Veloporphyrellus conicus
CGTTGCTCGGGACTGGCCTGTTCTCACTTCCTATGACAACCTTTCGGTGTATGCGAGCGTTAAAGGCGGACGACTGCCTACGGAATCGGAACTCCGTGTGTCCATGGATAAGTTCACTTCCGGCTACGACTGTGGAGCGAGTATCGGATTTAGGAACTGGCATCCCATCCCGTAAGAGAACCATAGTTGCATGAACGGGCGGAGCTATCTACTAACATGGTTAACTCAGTGCGACGATGGGCGTAGGGAACAAGGGGGGGGGGGGGGGCAAGGGCACAACGGTGGTGTATGGGAATGGACCACCACCGTATTCGACAAGTTTGAGGGCTTTGTTCCATCTCAGCTATACCCTGGGTGAGTAAAGTGGCGACAACATGTGTTGGATTATTTGATGACTATGGCTGTAGGTACTCGGTCGACTTCTTTGATGGTCATCAGCAAGTTGTGGTACGTTGTCTTGAACATTTGCTCTGCCCTTCATTCGCAGGTGGACACCTCTTGATAGCTATGGAGGATCGTATACGACGTGTGAGGGCAGGCAAATCGCGTCGCTGTGCAAGATGATGCGCTCTATATGTCGACAATACACATGAACTGAACTGCAATCGACGTGGCCAACTGAAGCATTCCACTGTGACTAGTAAAACCGTTGTAAATCCGCGTCCCAGACATTGTTCCACCCAAAACTACTAACTTGGTCTTAGGGACATTAACAATCGTTAAATCGAACGTCGGCTTTACTATTCAGTGATTCAATATCAATGTTCAATACCGCAATGATACTACTACGTGTTATTCCTGAAACTTCCGGCCCACCATCGCCCTTCTCGGTCTCATCCTCATGGCCACTGCAGGGTTTCGCCCACTCCACGACTTGCATTTGTAAGGGATGTCATGCCATCCAATGTAAATAATACAATTAATGTGTCTGGAAACGGCGAGAGACGGACGGACGAAAGAACTGGATCATACTCTACTGTATGGGACCGTCTGCGGTATCGTGCCTTGTCGCCTCCAGATTGTACTGCACGTTCTTTCGGTACTTGGTTGCCAGATCCGCTGCAACCTTGACAGAGGCATTGGCCCGGAGGATCTCCTTGATCACCGCAGGGAGGGGGGAAATAAGGACAGTGAAATCGGATCAGTGAGCGTGGCTGGGACACACCTCAACACAATGATTCAGTTCGAGGATCATCTCTGTGCATGCATACTAAGCAGGGGTCAGACGAAGCACAGGAAAAGGGACCGAGATAACTTGCGGCATTTTTTACAATTCTTTCAAGCAGTACCGCTTGGCGCTCTGTGTGGGGGTTCTCCATCTTGGACGTGTCAAACAATGAACAGCAGAGTACATGCCTACTTGTAAGCACAGGACTTGGACAAACAAATATATGTAGTACTCTGCTCGTTGCAATCCTCCCAAACCCTTGCCGGATAATCTAGATCCATACAAGGCGTCACAGCAGGACTCCGAGTTCACATCCCTGTGGCTACACATTCAACGCGGCAACCTCCGCTTTCATAATTACTGATCGTGGATAAATCCAACGGCGTCGGCCGATGCCTATTACTACCCTCCGCAGAAGACGCCCTCAGCCGGGGACCCGACGGCCGCCTCGGACGAGGCTGTGTAACATTATCAGCGGGCATGGAAGCCCGCTCGGTCAACGGCATGGTCACCGTGTGTTTTGATGGGAACGCAAAGGCGTTTGGCAGCGGTAACTTACGCTTGACTGGCCGGAGCATGACATCTTGTCGTGGCCGATCGCCGTGTGGAGACGGTGAGGGCAAGGTCCTGCTCTGGCTTGGCCCTGGTTCCGAGGGGAGGCTTGAATCCGTGTATGTGATCGATGATGCAAGGCCTTGTGGCATTTCGAATTGGCTTGACGAATGCGCATTCTCCGCGGCTTCGGGCAAAGCAGCCATAGAATTCAGCGATGGGGCGGGTGCTGAAGAGGAAAGAGCGGCGCCCTCGCGAGCCGACGAACGGGTAACATCCATCGACTCACGTACCGCAAACACAGGAGCAAAGGCTTCTATCTCATAGTCGGTGCTGAGGCCCATATGTAGTCGGAGAGTCTGGATTGGTTGACGCTCAGGGTGAGGGGTATAGATATCCGGACCCGCCGATTTTTTGAGTCTATTCACCGTCAACGGCGAATCGGATGTGTTCGAGGCACATTGTCGCAGAGCCACGGGACGAAGAGCACGAACGTCAGAGTGCCAAATACTTGGATCTCCGTGACGTTGAGACGCAGTGATGAACACCAGAGCCAGAAGATAAATGATCACTATGATGAACGTTAGCGAGTCCACCAGTGCCAGACGCTTGGTATGACTGACGTATGATGGTGCACATCCAAGTGAATGCAAGGAGTACGCGCTCTGAAGTGCAAAATACATCCGGGAATGTGATACCTAATCTCCAAGTCAGAGTGTATCAGACTCCGAAGTGGATTGCATGCCTTTGATGGAGCATGCTATGTCAGTTTTGATGGTAATCAAAGCGGCGCCACCAGCTATTGAAACATCATGAACCCTTGAGCGAATACAAGGAATAATGAAAAGCGGACCAAGTTCCATAATCCAGAATAGGGCTACCCACGCGCACTCGAACCATACGCAAGTCGTGAGCGCGTTGATCCATAACAATTCCATAAAAATCCTGGCGTACTGCCGGTCAATCAAGACACCTGCTAGAACGAGAGACATACAGGGTAAAAACAGAAACAAGAGAGAATGCACCCAGAACGATAAGATAGATGTCCACTTGGGCTAAGGGGAAGCTTGAAGGTTCTATCGGGTTAATACAACCAAAGTGGCCGTGACTCACATGGCTCAAGATAAGGGTGAGGGAGACTGAAGTTCCAAGCGGCGACGCTGCTTGTGATGGCATTACATATTATGAACAGACCTAACAGTTCCAGTTGAGTAGGAAAGGCGACGACTCGATGGAAAATAAATACCAAAGACAATATATCGAACCACAAGAAAACTGTTTATGCGACTCATTACCGCCATAATAGCATATGGAGGTTCTGGAGCTGAAAGAACGCAGTCCACGGGGCGACGTAGAGTGAAACGTAGAGCACCTGCAAAGGGCCAGCTCTGCGGTCAATGTGATGGACGAGATCTAGTCCAGGCTGTGTAAGTAGGATGGCTATTTCATGCGCTTACACCGCACTTTCCCCAACGCTATGCACGGCACTACGTAAATCAAACAAACAAGAAACCGATACAATCACATCAGTACAGGGGGGGTAAGTAACATAACAAAGTTGAAAGAGACAACGTCCTTGCTATAATGTATATATGTCATGAACCATACATCGTGAACCCATGCGGCGAGTGGAGGACACGAAAATCCAGATCGGTGGTACATTTAGATCAAGGTGGGTGGTCTCTTCCGGAAAATGCTCGTCGCATCGTAGGTGGTGGGCGAGAGAACGTTTCGAATGGCCCAGAGCGATCCAAGTAGACCAGCTGGTCCATAGGAAACGGCACATAGGATCTTACCTCTGCAGAGCAATCCATGCGCAACCGATCCACAAGAGCGACTATTGGCTGTGGAACGTGAGTAGAACACCGTGAGAGTTTATCTGAGTTACACAAGTGAGTACGCTTGCGCTGTTTTCGTGATTTATACGAACCAAAAAGACAACCAGCAAGACGAGCGACACCAATTCGGACACCAACAATGCTGTCCTCGGCGAGTTGCTCAAGAGCTTGCCAATTGTTTGAGTCTGCCAAATAGGTATCTACTTGAGAAGACGAAGCTAGCGCTTGCTGGCAGGCGATGTATCTAATGATCGTTTATGAATAATGTCGAATTCACCATTCAGGGTACGTACGTCATTCGTTTCCGAGATGAAGAAGCATAGGCTAGCTGCAGGATATCGTGCCGTAGTCGATCCAGAATAATTCTCCACCGCGTGCCTTCTCGCTGCATGTGCGTGACCTGGACAGCCTTGAAGTGGCGGAAACATGATTGATGAAAATTGCTCACCACCGATATCGAAACCTCTCGCACAGCTCCAAAATCGTCTTCCAGACCCCATTTGAGGATTTGGCGAATACTTTCTGGATAAGCCGGTGCGTCGGCAAGATCAGGGAGGATTTTGATAATACCCTCCCTGGCTCTCCAATTGTGTAACCATCCTTCCTCCCACATGTTCACCAGGCCAGAAAAGATAGCGTCCTTGGCTTCCCCTTCCCCCAGAGCGCTAACAAGCAGAGGAAGTGCTTCAATGGCCTTCAACCGTATGTCGCCATCCTCTGCACATCGCATCGCGTCCCACCAGACGTCGACAAGATCGCTACGAGCGTTCTCTGGACCAATGACCATTGCCAGCTCGCCTAGGCTCGCTGCCAAAGTCTTTCGAACCTTCATTGACCTATTCCGAGATAGGGTAAGATACAAAGCCCGCAACTCTCCCCATCGGGCTCGACCCAATGTAAGCGCGACAGCAGGATAGTTAAATGCACACGCTAGTGGCCGAACAGGATCATCGTATAATAAATCTAATTTAGACCGAGCTTCCTCGAGTCGTCAGGCTGGGCACAAGAGGTGTAAATGATGTACCTCACCACAAGGGAGTGGAACAGGGAGGCCAAGGGCCATAGTCCGAGGAAATGGGGGGTGTTCTTCTTGACGTCCAAGAAATAGCGAGAGAAGTTCATTTGGTGGTCCATGTTCGTCATTGTGGAAGGAATATAACACCTCGCCAAGGGCCTCGAGCACCCCAGAGCGAACAGCGGGTGATTCGTCTCGGGAAAGTGGCAAAACAGTCGAAAGAGCGAAAGAGCGTCGCAAGGCAGGAGAGAGGCGCGAAAGGACGGCTGGCAGCGCGAACAGAGAAGAATGACGAACGTGCCAAATTGCGTCTTTGCGCAGCCTTTCGAACAGCGGGAGCTAAAGAAAAAATTAAATCCGTCAACTAAAACACAGGATGCAGACAATACGCACGAGTGCCGACAGCACCAATTCTTCAGGTGTTACTTTGGCAAGGGCACCGAGTGCGAAAGAAGCTTCTCGTCTCACCCAGTATACTGGATCCTTGCCAGCTCGCTCGACTTCTCGTACAAATGCGCGCTGGGCGTCTAACCGAAGAGAACCTAACCACCAGATTTCCATGAGGTTTCAATGAAAATGTCTATAACATACCACCTGCCGCTACGGCAGCTATCAAGCTCATACTAGACAGCCGCCCCACAGCTGCTTGCTCGCTGGGGTCAATATCTTCATCCGTTTCTCCATTTTCTTGGCGCGTAGATCGTTGGTTCGACTGGGACATTCCATTTGCGTGAAGACCTTCGGCTCCTTCAGACCGTGACGCCATACCGAGCGTGGATGAAGAATCTCCACGCGAGCGGTCAGGAGTAAGCTGCAACGAGGGGACATTGGGCAACGGTGTCAAGAAGCCTCCGGATGTGGTAGCAACGGGCGACGAGGGAGGTGATTCATACGATGCAGGATGGGGGAAATACGGGTTCACTGAGGCCTGGCCACTTGCCAAGCAACTTGAGAGGCAATGTCGACCTTCTGGAAGTTCTCCGGCAGGTGTGCGAGCGGCTGCGTCATACCATATCTCTGCGATATCATCGTCCTCGACTGGTGCATCTAGCCGACCGATTCCGATGACGAGCTGATGTATAAGCTCTTCTTCAAACCCTTGTCTTTGTATTCGGGTAAACGGTCTGTAAGTGTCATCCGAATCAGAAGGCTGGGCATTCATTGACCCAGGCTCTTCCGCGTCGTCTGCTTTTCGAATCCGGCCAAGCAAATCAACAACAGCACATCTAGCCGGGCCACTGACCATGCCATTGGGGCTGAGGAGAAGTGTTCCAAGAATGGGAGTAAACGCCTGTACAGATATCAAGGTCAGGCCGTTACCGTCCCGTTGCGGTGGGACAGGTATAATCCCAGGATCTGGAGGTTCATCCACAAGAAGACAGTGCTAGGCCCAGCATTAGCCCAACAGAGAGAAAACAAATATATGACGTACTGTCAGGAACCACCACACTATCTCGAGCAGCTCAGAGGCGAGTGCCTCCTTCACAGCTTCGTCTGAGGAAAAGGTGTCAGATGTAGATTTAGGAGTTGAGCGTGTGGGATACCTTCGTCCATCGCCAAGCTTGGAAGCAGAGGTAAAACGTACTCTGCTGCTTCGAGGGGCGACACGTTGGCAAGAAATGAGGGGAGAGCATGTGAAATGAAGACGCTGTAATACCATGTGAACCCGCACAAATCGTGACGTATGTATCATTGCTATGCGTACCGGTGATGTGCGGATCTACTGCGAGAAAAAAGGTATATCTTTTCAAGAGTGCTCAGACCTTCGTCGTCTAATGTGAAGTCTAACGCCAATTCTGAGGCAGCGAATGCCTCTGGAGGCGGTATCGTCTCAAAATCGCAAACGGGCTGAAGAGGAGCGCTGGTGGGCGGTGGAGACAAAGGTGGAGCCAAAGTGGCAACCTGTTCTATGGACGCCAGAGGGGCGTCCAGCGGAGGATCTTCTTGCTGCGGAGACGTCAGGGGGGTTGAGGGAGCAGTATAGAAAGGGAGTGGCGGAGAGGAGGGAGGCGAATCGAACGGATTGTCGCGGGGAGACGGGGAAGGGTGGGGAGAGGGTGCAAAGGCGCTCAGCGCCTGGGGCGCGACCAAGTTTATGTGGGAAGGAACGGCAGTTGACCTCGGAGAGACGGGGAGACCTGGCGGGTCCTCGGAAGCGGGGCTGGGATGCTGGATCTGGACAAACGACACTGTGTTACCCATTGTGTAAGATAGAGCAAGAGAGAGAGAGAAGAGAGACGGACTTTGGAAGCTGCTTTAAAGACTTCGGGGAAGAATAGGGCGGGGGGAGAGAAGTATGGGGGGCACGAGGAGAATGGGAAGGTGGGGAATCAGGGAGAAGGGAGAGGTGACGCAAGGCAAGCGGCAAGTGTGAGTATCAAATGGAGCACGAGTCCGTCTGAGACTGTACAAGACTCAACATCACTGCACGACGGGGAACGGCGAAGAAGGCTGCGTCGGGAACGTGGACGACGGCGAGGGCGAGCTAAAATGTACGCGTGATCGGTCGTCACGGGTGTTCCGAGCGAGAACACGGGCGGCGGACGTTGCGGCGCGTTCCGGCGGGGTCCAGATTGGGGTGTATGATGTCATCGTACACAAGGCACACCCTGACGTCAGCGTGCACCTTGATATTTGTAATTCGAGTTACATGTTACAGAGTCACGTCACACACGGAGACAGGGCACCTCGGATGGCCCACTCCCCGAAGTACTACTGAACGTTGTTTGTGTGGTCATATACACATGTCCCTTGTCAAACAGCGCCTGCAACTCCTCCGGGTGAAGCTACACACCAGTCAGCACCTGACCCTGTGCCGCATCCAAGCAACGCACCTGAACATCCCAATTGGGTTCGTGATGTGATCCCATTTGCCTGGTGTCTTGAGCTCTTCGCCAGCCCCTCCCGCACAGAAATGACCCGGTGCACCATCGTCATGATATGCCGTTTCCGGTCCCCAAATGACTCCATGTTGTTCAGTATCAGCGTCGTCTGCCAGTGCACATGAATACATTATCCAAATCCCCAGAATAACAAGTCGCTCACCAGCCGCGCTCCGTGCGAAGGATTGCTAATCTCACTCCGCTGCAACACAGGCAGCTGGCTCTTCACCCGATTGGCAGTATCCTCGTTCGGAGATATAATGTGGAGCGCTCCCACGCGCTCGCCGTACAATCCGGCGTTCTTCACGAAGCTCTGATGGGTCGCCTACGTAAACCCTGTATCCGTCGGCACAAATACGTATCTCGTACCTGGCATACAAGCATCGGGATCTTCCCCTCGACGAAGTATCTCACAGCCCACCCATCGTTCTCTAGGTCACCACTCGCGAAAATCTGGTAGGCACAGTCGAAGAATGCATAGTGCTGCTTTGCGGCGATTACATCCGCCAATTCTTTCCATTCTTCCCTTGTTGGATCCACCCCAGTAGGGTTGTGTGCACATGCGTGTAGCAATATCACCGACCGCAGTGGTGCATTCTCCAAAGCTGATTTGAAACCAGGAGGTTGAGTCCGATAGCATGCGGATCACAGTACGCATTCAACAGGCGTAACGGTTGACTACGCTGGTCTGAGCATTGTCCAGGAAGATAGATCTAATAATCGACTTACCCCATGGGGGTTCAAAAAAACTTGTTACGGGCTATTGAAGTGGTAAAATCTTGCAAAGAACAATGCAACAAGGTGATTTGCTCCCGTTCCAGAAATAGTTTGCACGCTTGAGACGTGCTTCTCGGCAGTAATCGCAGGTGAGTCCGAGCCGAGGATTAGTTTTGCAGCCGAGGTAAACTCGGGCAACCCGATGATAGGCAGACATTCGTGGTTATATAGGGGGTCATCCAGCAATGCTTGAGTCGCCTGTCAATTAGTACAGATAAGGATCAGCCTACACAGAAGGCACGAAACGTCATCGAGCACACCTTTTTGACGACAGGAAGCACCCATGTTTTCCCGTCTTTACCTCCGTATCTTCCACCGCTCAGATTGGTCTTTTTCGAGTATGTGTCAGCATTGTAAGCGGCTATCAGCTTGAACATACTAGGATTTCACCACGACGATGATTTAATTTGGAACAAAGCTCAAATGAATGCCTGTCTGGGGAGGCAGGTATGACGCCTTGCCAAAGATCTGAAAATCGGATTAATCATGGGTGCACACCGGCAGAGTCAGCAAATCAAAACAGACCGCTCGACATGATGGTTTGATCGGAGACCATTTGGGTGTAGGATGCAGATACGGGAAACAGTCGAGTGGAACCTCTCTGAGGTCATGAGGGTAGTGTTTACTCTGTCGCGTTCTCTGCTGATGGCACACGCATTGTGTCTGGCTCCTCCAACAAGACCATTCAGGTGTGGGACGCAAATACGGGAAACAGCCGAGTGAAGCATTGGGCTTCCTGGGTAGAGCACTGTTAGCCGATTGATTTTAGCTGGATGCGAAGTCAACCGCACCGTACCCGGATGATCCAATTTTCGCTGGCGTCCCCTTTCACTCCTGGGTCGCTCTTATCGCCATCGTGCTCGCCATGGCCTCCAGGCTACAACAGATCTATCAACGCCTCTTGCCGTCGGAGCCAAATACAATGCGTGCGGCGTGCCATCAGCAGAGAACGAGACAGAGGAAACAAAGCCTAACAGATTGCAACTGATCAAAGCTCCCTTGACCAACGTTATTATGTAATTAGACAGATAACACCCTCGCACTCAGATTTCCTGGCACTTGTCCCACTCCGAGGCATCCTGTACATCAAGAGCCTGAGAAGCTTCCCATTGTCATTTTTTTGGCCGTACAACTCAGTGATGACCATTTCGATGGGTTCTGAGACTAATGTGTCGTTGAGTAGGTCACAGAGGCAAGGGATGTCCAGGTTAATCGTCTCGTTTAACTCAACCCCCTTGAAGCGTGAAACGTGCCCGCCTTGTGAACATCATTGAAGCCGGTTGTGAACTGATCTTTTCTGTGTGCGATACCCATCATGGTTCGTCAGTGGGCGCTTTTCCAGAGGCTCAGTCCTTCTGCCTAGTGTTTGCCGAGCACACTCGGCACCTCAGCGTCTCGCCACTTATGACAGGAGCACAATATCGCGTCATTTCCGACTGGTGGACTCCTGAGTAGTTCCGACTCGAGTCTATATTCAATGACCCACAGCCTGTCGTTCACCGGCACCTGAAACAAAAGACATATCAGGGTTGTAACGATCTGAATGGCAGTGGCGGATCTGGATATCATCAAGAGTTGTCAACACAATTCCGTATGACGTTGTTGAACCAAGTAGTTGTTGACGCGGTGCGCTCATCAGCCAAAAATCCTGACTGTGAGACACTCGAAGCAACGGATAGAGCCCCAGTGGCGTACACTTTGATATTTGCATGATCTACAGCATTCTACTTACATAGTCACATCATACACGTCATACTAGGGTGCCCCGGATGGCCTTATCCATGCACTCTGCAAAGTACTGAACGTTGTTTGTGTTCAGACCCGCCATAGATATTCTCCCGTTCGTGGTCAGATACACATGCCCCTTGTCAATCAGCGCCTGCGACTGCTCCGGGCTGAGCCCCGTGAAGCTACACACCGGTCAGCACTTGACCCTGCCACATCCAAGCAACGCACCTGAACATCCCAATTTGGCTCGTGATGTGATCCCATTTGCCTGGTGTCTTGAACTCTTCGGTCAACAACCGGCGCAGCTCCTCCCTCATAGAAATGATCCGATGCGCCATGGTCTTGATATCCCGTTTCCAGTCCTCGAATAACTCCGCGTTGTTCATTATCAGCGCCATCTGCACATGCATTCATCATCTAGATCCCCCCAAAATAACACCGCTCACCAGCCGGGCTCCGTGCGAAGGAGGATTGCTAATCTCACTCCGCTGTAATACAGACAGCTGACTCTTCACCCGATTGGCAGTATCCTCATTCGGAGATATAATGTGGAGTGCTCCAATGCGCTCGCCGTATAATCCGGCGTTCTTTGCAAAGCTCTGATAGATCAATCAATCACCTATGTAAACTTTGTGTTCGTTGCCGCAAATACGTATCTCTTACCTGGCATACAAGCATCGGGATCTTCCTCTCGACGAAGTATCTCACAGCCCACCCATCGTTCTCTAGGTCACCACTCGCAAAACCTTGGTAGGCGCAGTCGAAGAATGCATAGTGCTGCTTTGCGGCGATTACATCCGCCAATTCTTTCCATTCTTCTCTCGTTGGATCCACCCCAGTAGGGTTGTGTGCACATGCGTGTAGCAATATCACCGACCGCAGTGGTGCATTCTCCAAGGCCGATTTGAAACCATGGAGGTCGAGTCCGATAGTGTGCGGATTATAGTACGGGTATTCAACAGGCGTAATTCCAACATTCCTGAAAAGAGCGTAATGGTTGACTACGCCGGCCTGAGTAGTGTCCAGGAAGATAGATCTAATAACCGGCTTACCCCATGTAGGGTTACTCAAAAAGATTTGTTGTGGGCCGTTGAAGTGGTAAAATCTAGCAAAGAACAGTGCAGCAAGGTGATTTGCTCCCGTTCCAGAAATAGTTTGCACACTTGAGACGCGCTTCTCGGTGATCACAGGTGAGTCCGAGCCGAGGATTAGTTTCGCAGCAGCCGAGGTAAACTCGGGCAACCCGGTGATGGGCAGATATTCGTGGTTATATAGGGGATCATCCAGCAATGCCTGAGTCGCCTGTCAAATATGAATAAGGATCAGCGCACACGGAAGGTACGGAACGTCATCAAGCGCACCTTTTTGACGACGGGAAGTACCCATGGTTTTCCATCGTTATCTCTATAGGCCCCAACACCGAGATTGGTCTTTTTCGGGTATGTGTCAGTATTGTAAGCAGCTGTCAGCTTGAAAATGCTGTCCACCACGATGACGGTTTAGCTTAGAGAAAGGGTCTGATGGGCACGAAACACACCTGTCTGGTGGGGCCAGTGCGACGTCTTGCCAAAGTTCTGCAAAGTGATGAATCATGGGTGCACAGCTGAGTCAGCGAATCAAGACGGACCGCCCGACATGATGGTTTGATCGGAGAGGTGTTGACGAATTTGCTGTAGCCTAGAGGTCATGATGAGCACAACGGCGATACGATTGACTTAGGAGTGAAGGGGATGGCCGAGCCGCAGCAATGGCAACGCAGACACAGCTCGATTGAGTATCACATGCAATCCAAATGGAAGGACGTAGTCCGATCGAAAATCAGGCTTGACGCACCGGGTAGCACAGTAAGGGAAGGGGGAGAGATGGAGCTACAGGGACAAACGCGGTCTCATTAAATGATCTGCTCGCAGGATGCGGAGAGAAATCGTCTTTAAGAATCGTACATTCTCGGGCTGCGAGCGGTTTTTAGGAAACTGCCGTGACGGATTACACGCCGACTTTGTCCGACCTCTCTCCATGATGACAGGCTGTACCAACTATCCCATACATATATTGCACCGTTCAACGGCCGCACCTTCTCACAGGCAAGTACAATTCCAGTCAACTTTACAGCTAAGCGGAAGGCCGAAGTCAGATCGGGCATAGTTAACATAGAACAATGCTCAATTAAGCGAACTTCCAAACCACGTCAAGAGGAAAAAGGTGTCCATGGAACAAGCCATCTAGCATGCTGTGACGATGAGGAAAGGGAGGTGGTGGAATAGCGGTGAAAACAAGTATGTACTAAAGCGGGGAGGATAAATAATAATGCAAGCGTCATCGTCACGCTGATACCGCGTGTAGAAGAGGGAACGCAAGAGAGGCGTGGAGAAAATCGGGCCACAAGGAGGTCATGCTGTTGCCATCTTGGAGGCCACAGTCCGTTCGCTCTCCAGTTTCGCCTTGTTCCGCTCAAAGGCCTGCTGCCGACAGTCTTCGAGCTTGTTGCAATTATGATGCTCTGGGAGACGGTGCTAGGGGAAAATGGATGAGTCGGACGACACTGAGGATATGGACCGAGCACTGACTGCGCCGCAGAAATCGGCGCGACAGTGGGGGCACTGGCCGACGATGCGCAGGGCGGCAGAGTTGCAGGGTGTTTCGGCTTGGAGTTGGCAGCGCTTTCTGGCAGGCATGATGTGGGGTGGGAGTGAGGAAGAGGGCGAGGAGAGAGAGGCAGGTCCGGAGGTGAGCAGGCGAGTGAAGAAGGAGAGTGGTCTTATTAAAGGTCCGGGGACGCGTCAGCCATACATATTGGACATCAGCACAGCCATCATGTCGTGTGACCGGCAAATCGGCTAGGTGGTATGAGTCTATATTTTCATTGAACCCTTCCAGATCTCAACGCCTTCCCACTCGGATGTATCCCAGCGTATTCCGGCTCGTTCCAGGGCTCTGCGAACCTTTTTGTCGGGCACGCGGGTCAGGGGCACTGGTGCACATGCCAGCGCCGCGTCAATGAGCTGTGGGTCCCGACGCTCGAGTGCCAGGAAGAAGAGCGGTCGCGTCAGCGGGTCGATTTCGCGGCTGGATGCAGCGAGGGCTCGCACTGTACGGAAGAATGGCTCAACCAGTGAGGGATCGTACAGGGTGTCACTGGATATAATGAAATCAAACGGTGGGCGGAGCAAATCGTCGTCGTCTGGGTTTGTTCCGCACTTGTCGGAGGCATCGCCATCTGGAGTAATACGCACGGAATCGTTCCACTGCCATCTGTCGCTCTCGACGTTCCAGTCTAGTTCGCGGACCTGGATGGATCCAGCACTGGCGGTGAGATGCGGGAGATTCGCAGCAATATTGCGCCTCAGTACGGAATTGCACACGTGTGGAGTGTCGGTGGCGAGTACATCATATCCGAGTGCGCCCAACACGAGGCTATGTCCAGGGCCAAGGAGGATGTCCGTGGATCACAATTTTCACGCACACGATGCACACGCGATCGCTGAGTAGGGGCATGGTGGAAGAGAGAGGGCATACGCACGCCGTGAGGCCGACGCCGCTGCCCAGCTCCACGGCCCGCGGGCGTCTGTGTTGGGGTGGCTTGAGATGGCAGGCGAGATAGGCAGCGAGGACCTGGCCGCCGAGCCAGAGAGCAGTGCCGTTGCTGCGACCGTCGTCGGACTGCGCGAGGTGGAAGGGATGGGGGCGATGGGGATAGACGAGGGCGGGGATGTGTTTTGTGCGGTGGGCGGGGAGGGGTTCAGACATGTTCCTGAGGCACTCGATGCTTTTTTTATTCTTGTTTTTATGGGTTGATTCGCGACTGCGAGGTTCAGCGGAAATGACCTGAGCAAGTTTCTCTCATTCCCCCATCTCGTCCCCAATGAAGGCCTTCCTCAGCAGGCTCAACCGCGGCCTGTCCAAAGAGCCAAAGGACAAGGACAAGGACAAGGAATCACTCGCCGCCCGCGACCGCAGCGACACCAACACCCTCAGCTCATCGACCACCTCAAACGCCCACTCCCCAAACACATCTCCCCCCTCCCGCGAGAAGAAGGAGCTCCTCCAGCTCCCCCCCCTCCCCGAATGGCCCCCGTCCCACCCTCGCTCAGAGAATCGCCATTCCCATGTCCCGAGCATCACCCCCTCCCAGATGCAGAGGTCCATCAGCGCCAGCACGACGGGAACCAACGCCGGTACCCCCTCCTCTCTCGCCTCCACCAAGCCCTTGCCTGACCTCTCTACCCGTCCCCTTCCTCCCATCGAAGAACCAAGCGATGCCGACAATGATAGTGGCGTCGGTCTCCCCGCGTCTTTCCCCGTGGCCCACACCGCAGATCCCTCGGACCCCCCGTCCAAGTCCGCCGCGCGCAAGGCGGCCGAGTCCACAACCAGCTCGGAAATACAGAAAAAAGTCGCATTCGTCTCTCCCCCTCCGACACCCGCAGGACCCTCAACCTCACAGCCTCTTCCCGATACAACCTCAGGTCCCACTATCCCCGGATCGCCTTCTCAAGCGCCTGTGGCTGTTGCCCTCAAAACCACTGTCTCACGCTTCCAGGCTGCACATGCCAAGGACACGCGGGGCTCGACCTCCACTGCTGCCTCGTCCTCGCGTACAGACTTGGCTTCCAAACAGACCACCACCAACACCTCCACCGCTACTCCTGTTTCTTTGCCCCCGCTCTCTATCCAGAGTAACAAGGCAACTTCAACCCGCACTGCAGTGTCGCCCTATCCTGGCTCTGTCCGTTCTGGCACTCCTTATTCTCAAATGTCCAACGCCAGCACGCGGATCCTCGCTGTCTCCTCGTGGAGCGAGGGTGCAGAGGAGGATCTCGTCAGCAATCTTGGTCCGCGCGAGCGCACAAGGCAAGAGGTTCTCTGGGAGATCGTCGCTAGCGAGGAACGGTATGTGTCCCCTTTTCACCCGCATATCTAAGCGTCGTCGCTTGACATGCGCTACTCAGGTACGTCAACGATCTCCAAAAAATGAAGGAAACTTTTATCGAACCGCTCCTCCACCCTTTTGCGTCACCACCACCCACCTCGTCATCGCCATATGATTATGATGATTATGCTTCTCCGCTTGTCCGAGTCGATTCTCCACACGAGTCCATTGACATACTTCCCATTGCTGCTCGTTTCATGTCTCCCACCGGCTTCCGCTCCGACGGCACGTCTGGTGTCAACCCCGAAACCAAGTCTCTGGCACCCACTACCCCAAACATTGATGACGAATCCGCCGAGTCAGAAGGGGAGGACGATCATCTCCCTAGCTTACAAAGTAACCGCGCCAATGCATCCGCAAAACACAGTCATCCTCGTTCGCCATATCGTGCAGGGTCAGCTTTGGCTGGAAAGAGCAGCAAAGCCAAAGAATCGGTACCTTTCCCTTCGCGGTCTCATGGGTCACTCCCCCCAGTTTACCGCATGAACCAGGTCAACGCGTCTTCACAGTCGCTCGGACGGCAGTCCGAGTGTGAGCGTGACAAGGATCGGGAACGGAAGGATAGTGCAAAGACGACACCAACGGTCCACAGCCGCCTGCTCCGCAAGCCGAAGCGATCACAGACCCAGCAAGATGGGTCGATGCATGTGGCTGTTCCTCCACACCTCCTTCCCGAGGACTTACGTGTATGTTTGGAGGTCATCGAGAGCGGCGTCCTTGACGGACATGTCAAACTCAGCGAAGGATTGAAAAAGCGATACGAGGAACAATATCCCCTCGTCCGATCGCTTGCAGACGTCTTCGTATCGAACGTAGGTGTTCATTCAATTGCAGTGGAGCAATTGTTGATCTCCCATAGTCACACATCTTTCAAGGGTATGCCACTTATGTTTTGCATCTTGAGCGCGCTCTCGAGCAGGTGGATAACGCTCTGTCCACGGCCAATGTAGCCAAAAAGCCCAAGAATCAGGACGCTGCGGAATGGCTCAAGGTGTGCAAGTCCTTGCAGCGGCTCGAAGAGTCGGCCGCCGACAAGGGCGAGACTGGTCTTGCAATTACGTTGTCGAAACCCTTCCAGCGTCTGCTCAAGTATCCTCTTCTTTTCCAGAATCTCCTCTTCCATACCGACCCCAGCACGTTTGAATATGAGAGCACCCTCCAGATGGTCGCTGAGGTTGAGACGATAGTGCGAAGCATTGAGGATGAGAAGATCCAGAAAGAGGACAGAGATAAGACGAGGGACGTCTTCGCTCGTATCGAAGGCCTTGACAAGGTGAAGCAACTGGCCATCCCGAAACCCTCTCGGCTACTCCTGGAGGAAAGGCAGCTCATGCTGGGTCGTGAAGGATCAGCGTCAGCCTCGTCACTCAAAGGGTCGAGTCCCCCACCAGTGATGGCTACGAAGAACGTCAAGGGTAAGACATCGTTCCGACGGCTGAGTGATGTTCTCGGCACAGGTTCTGGTATGGGAGGCAAAAAGGATTTGTGGCTGGTCGTCTTCAACGACGTCGTGTTGAGGTGTCAACGTACTGGGACCACATCGCTACCACTGGTATCCAGCACGAACTCGCGTACAAATTCTCTGCCAGAGATGCAAGGCAAGTCGAAGTATGCGACATCTGGACGTCGAAACTCGCATACAAAGCCGCGCAACTTGTACAAGTTTGTCAAGGTACGCAATGTGTGTGGCGTTGCTTCCATGGGCTCATGCATTATTCCAACAGATTGAAACGTGGGCAATTGGAGATGTCATTCAGCCAAAAGAAGGTGTTGTCTCTATGGAAGAGTAAGGTCGCCGCTGTGCATCTATTGTCGTGTCTGACCTCTCTGTCAGTGTTGTTCGTTCCAAGGCGCAGGCACACTCAACCCACAAGCCGAGAATCATTCCGCTTCCGGATGACGACGAGGATGCAGACGACTCGGACGACTCGGATAAGAAAAGCAAGATGAGCTTTTCTTACTGGGGTGCTGACAAGATTACGCTGCAAAAGCCGGTTTTGAAACCCAAGCAGCATACCATTGGCGGGTCCACCCGACGCGTGTCTCCAGGCGGGACCTCATACGCCCGGGAGTCTTCTGCCAACGCCAAGTTCGGTACCCGGCTGGTGTCTGGTGATCAGGTTTCACCCGCCATGCGACCTGCAAGCAGGAAGACACAAGCGATCCCTAGTACCAAGACGCGTGTCCAGCCATCGGACGAGAGCTCTGTCAAGGCAACCGTGACCCGCCCTGCCTGGGACACGAGTACCCGTGGCAACCCGCCTCCAAAGCGGCCTCGCCAAACCTCCCAATCGAGCGCAGCCACGCGCGCCACCGTGACGGCCGTCAATACCAATCTCAGTTCTAATAATCCTCAGCTCTCCCCCGTCGCATCGGAGGACTCGGGAGTAGGCTTATACCGGCAACTCGTTGCCCAGGATCCCTCGCTGACTCAATAATGTGATGCCCTCTTTTTTCGCTCCTTTTCTTTTTTGCCGTCATCCCGCCTAGCTAGACTCCATTGCCCTCCTTAATAATTGAGTTACGTTACATTCATCCATTGCGTTCAACCTCACTGCACTCTCGCTTATTCCATCGCTTTCTTCCTGCATCATGACTGACACATTCCTTGATCCTTCCGCCTGCTTGCAGCCGCATTTTTCTGTCAATCGGTACCCAAAATGTTTGACGATACCTTATCACTCTCATTGAGTCTCCCTTGCCACTTTTCTTATCGCATTCTCTATTTGCGCGGAACAACACATTGACAATCTTATTCCAAACCAATACTTCCTGATACCAGCCTCGCTGGCGCGGTTACAGCACAAGTTTCTCCTCTTCATAACTTTTTCAGCATGTATACTAAATTTGTCATCGTGTTCTCGGTTCGCATGCCGCGTTGGAAGAGTTCCGCTAGGGTCCGATACACAATACCAATCGCCATGAGGCTTCCAGCTGGTAAAACACAACGAAAGGACCGACATCACACATGAAAACGTCAAACCTTGTCCATTATCGCCGAGTTTGATCGGTGGCATACGCTACAGTGTTGCCGTATCGTCCCCGAATACCCTTCCACTCGCATGATGGAGGGTTCCCCTTGAAGTTCCTTTTTTCTTACCGCATTCTCTATTTGCGCAACACGCATTGACATACTCTGATACATACCAGCCCCGCTGGCGCAGTTACAATACAGGTTTCGCCTTCCATAGCTTACAGCATGTACACCAACGTTGTCAAGCGTCCCCTCATTCCACCTCGTACGCCGCGTTGTGAATGCTGACGCTACGTCCGCTAGGGTCGGATGCACAACCCCAGTCACCACGCGGGATCCAGCTGGTACAAAAACAAGGAACTGGCATCAAAACCCATCACATGTGACACTTGTCACCAAGCGACTCACCGTACGGCTGTCTTGGCCGCGGTATCGGACGGGAAGTGAGCTGGAAGAGAACGTCAGCCTTGGACACCTGGACTGCGGTCCGAGGGGCTTTGTTACCTTCAAAGATCTCCCGAATGAAATATGCTTCCTTTGTGTCAGGTGTGTCCACGGACCAACGTTCGGCCCGCTGGGCGAACGCCTCGTCCGAGACGACTGTAGCGGCGTGATCCTTTATTCTGTGCAACGATCTCAGTATGACACGCCACGTTGTGATATCGGACGACCGACCCGTCAATCCACGAGTACCCGACACCGTCCGAAAACTGTTCCTTCTGGCGCCACAAAATGGACTTGGGCAGGTATGGCTATCGATCATTGTAGAAAGCCATTTCTGCTTTCGGCAGACACGACTCACCTTTCCATCTGGCGAACAATCAAAGGCCTTGCGTAACACGTACTTTTTAGGATCATGTCAGTCCTCGGTCTTTCGGTGAAGAGGCAGGGTCGACTGACCTTTTCCATTTTGGGACGCCCATCTTGATCAAATTCCTGCGAAAAGCCTTTTGAGAACATTTTTTCCTTCGGATCAATGTTCATCGCGACCTCCAGAAAAGCCTTGTCGAGGAAAGGCACACGTGCTTCGAGTCCCCATGCCATTGTCGACCTATGAGATCGTCAATACCCACGGATGACAATGAGCTAAATGAATACTCACTTGTTGGCACGGAGACAGTCTGCCGTGTGGAGGTTTTTGACGCGGCGTACGCATTCTTGATGGAATGACTTGCTGTCGGGCGCAGCGTGGAAATACAAGTAACCTGCCAAGGGAAGACGGGTCAACTGTGTTGCAGCTGTGCAACCCCACATTACGCAATGGTGCCGTACCTCCCAGGATCTCATCGCTACCCTCCCCGCTGAGCACCATCTTGACACCCATAGCCTTGATCTTACGACTGAGAAGGTACATGGGGGTGCTCGCACGAACAGTTGTCACGTCATAGGTCTCAAGATGGTAAACGACGTCCGGAATGGCATCCAATCCTTCCTGCACCGTAAAAACGAATTCGTGGTGGGTGGTGCCCAGAAAGCGTGCGGCGCTCTTTGCTGCAGAAAGGTCAGGAGAGTTTTCTAATCCAATTGAGAATGAGTGTAGCTGGGGCCAAGTGGCCAGTGCTGTTTAACCGATC
>JBBPLJ010000198.1:23500-33918 GCA_038089715.1 Veloporphyrellus conicus
GTCGTTAGCACTGGTAGACAATTGAAGACGTCGGACTCCTCACGTTGCTCGGTCAAACCACCTCGAATTGGCGACGGTGACCCACTGATGCTAGCCTTGGCAATCCTGCGCTTACGAGCATCAAGCTGCGCTTGCTCAAGTTTGATTGTCTCCCGCGCAGCAATGGCAGCGATCAAGCTGCTATCCAAGCCACCACTCAATAAGACACCATAAGGCACCTCCGACATCAACCGCTTTCGCACAGCTGCTTCAAGTGTTTCGCGGATCAAGGTATAGTCCACCGACGTGGTGGGGACAGGGGCGTTCTCTTGATCGCCATTGAGCCAGGAAGGCTGATAGTAACGCGTTGTGGAGTTGTCGCGACTGTCAAAGACGTGACCAGGAGGGAAGGATATAATTTTGTCGCATTCCTCCGTGAGTGCCTTGAGTTCGGACGCAAAATAGGTTGCGTTTGGTCGCTTAGAGCTCCAACCCTGATACAGAGTGGTGATGCCGACGGGATCACGAGCAGCGATGATCCTAGATGGTGTCACGGAGTCATCTAACAAGACAAAAGCAAACATTCCGTCGAGGAACGCAGGGACATTTTTATCATGTTTCTTGTACTGGTGGGTCGTGTATGTATAAGCCAGAGGATGAGGAGAAAACGTGATCGGCACACGCACCAAGGGTAAAATGACTTCGCAGTCGGACCGAGTCATGAATTTGACGCCTGGCTCAAGGCCTGCCCGAAGCGAAAGATGATTGTAGATTTCTCCATTCACGGCGAGGATGACCTTGCCGTCCTCGCTCACGAGTGGTTGAGCACCGGAATCTGTCCACGTGTTAGGTCGCTTCTCTTTGAATGAAGAATCGACACGAACCAACACCGACGATGGCGAGGCGTTCATGGCAGAGTATAGCATCCTTGCCGACATGGCATCCAGACCAGTCAGGACCACGGTGACGGAGATGTTTCGATAATCCGATGAAGCGAGCACGATCTGTAGCTGGCTTTTCGAGGCCGTGTACTGCAAGGATGCCACACATGGTGAATGCGGGAGGTTGAGATGTAAGTTGGGTCTGTCACCACGCCCGCCTTTTGAACTCTGCGACTCAATTAACCCGCCATTGGAGATCCGGAGCAGCGCCTACAATTTGAACTCCGGTGCGTACAAGGGTGAGATCTTGGCAAAGACGTGTCCGACTTGTCGTTGCACACCTGAGGCTGAGAGTTACGAAGTCGATATTGATCTAGTTATGATCTATCGTAACAATTCCACCAAAAACACGACGGTTGAGGTGTCTGCTTGAGGATCTGTTGCAGATCACGACCAGGACTTCGGACGGATCATCGAGAAACTCACATCTGCACCACCGGGAGGAACTCGTTGGACGTATTAGCGCGCTCTGTGACGGACGGCTGACTAATAAGCCGGTAAGTGCCACACACGTTTATTGAAGCAACTCGTCAATGTCGCCAACCCTGGCGCAAGAACTGTGCGCTGGAACCCATCAGAAAGACGCTCAACGAGACAGAAAACCCACCTAATAATAGCGTGTCTCCATGCAGTTCAGAAGGGTTAGATTGCTGAAGCCATTGCCGCCCAGAAAATGTAGACGATGAGGCAGTCAAACCTCGGTGACGATTGGGAAAGACAAGGGATTGCGAGAACGAGGCGCAAGCATTATACTGTCGTTCGGTGGTATTTCTCATTAATGACTCTAACTTGATTACAGTGTAGGCTGTCATTAATTATCTGTATACAATCTGACAGGACAAGCTGTGGGTGTCAAGTTTGCATTTACCATCGTGTTGGTTTTTGGTGTCATTGCTCTTCCCATCAGCGAAGGCGCGCGCTAATGAGATCCATCTCAAGCACAAAGTGTTACACGGCCCTGGAGAAGACATAACTTTGTCCCCTTTGGTTCTTAAATAGTTTGGTTTGTTCCCATGGCCCGCCCGCCTCTACGCCCTGGATCGACTTGGCACCAGAGTCAGCCATACAAGCCAACTTTCCGATGGCATTCAAAGCTTGCAGTTTTCAAGCAAGTAGGCGGGTAATGCAGTATGATATAGGTGCAACTATCACACTGTTTGTGAGGAACCTAGAATATATCATGACAACATATCATGCGAGAGTACGAGGAACTTAGATCCGTCCGTCGTGGCAGGTGCAGACTCTTGACAGTTACACCCGTGGGGAGCGAGGGACAGAAGGGCTCACTCGGATGTTTCGGGCTCTGGTCGATGTGCATGCTCGTGGGATGATGACAGCTGGAGGGGCAGGGTGAGGCAATAAGGGCAAACGGGGGAACCCACACATTCATGACAAGTGAGGTTCAGCTACGACCTCCAACTTGCAATGAAATCTTGCTCGGGCGACGCGTCGGACTTCTATTACTATCAGCGTCTTGGCCATGACCGTGCACTCCGCCGATGTCCAGCGTCTGTTCCTCCAAGCCGTCTTTTCTCGCGGTATTCTTTCCGTAAAGCATGCACAAGTCCTCTGGGAAAAATGCATAGACGCGGTCCAAGGTGGAATGAGAACCTTGGCAAACTGTTGCCCGACTGACCTCTATCTTCCCCAGCTGCTGATCCCTCGCTCGCTATACGGTTTGACAACAGCAGACAAGCATGGGACAGATTTGTTTCCGCTATTAATAACTCCCTCAACTCTCTTGACCTCGAGTTTCGTCATTTGGCGGACGAGCAAACGGGGTCGGAGATGTACGCCGTGGTGCATCGCCCATTCTGTCGCGCATGTTGCGCGGGCTAACCCATTGATTCTTAAAGGTGAATACAAAAGACGACGAGATCGCACAGGTGGCTACGGATTACACGCCCCTCGAGATTGCTTACTTCAAGGCAGTCGTACGTGATTCAACCTGGATAGGGGACAGTTGTCTGAGCGGATCACGACAGGTTGAACAGATCATGCTCGCACCGCATGAAGCGTATTCTATATCGTCCCTCGCTGCCCTCCGCGAAGTAGGCTCGCTCAAATCCAATATGACCAAGTCTCAGGCTGAGGCTGTCCTGGGCAGTCTCGTGGCCAAGGGATGGCTGCTAAAGAGCAAGTTGAGCGACCCATCGCGCTATCCTCCTTTCACGACGCTAAACCTTACCTAGACGTGCACGCTACTCACTCTCCACGCGTACACTTCTCGAGCTCTTACCCTACCTCAAGTCAAACTATCCTGACGAATGTCTGGAATGCACGATTTGCATGGAGGTGCGGGTTGTTTTCGTCCTTTGGTTCACCCTGATTTCGCATCCGTCGCACTTCAGATCGTCACACGTGGTGCCAGCTGCAATACACGGAATTGCAAGACGAGAGTTCATCTCCATTGTTTCAGAAAGCTTCGCACCCATCGTGGGCAGTGTCCTGCCTGTGGCGTGGACTGGCCACAAGATGCAAAAAGCCTCGGGCCTGTGGGTGAGGCTGCCGTCAAGCACGGCCAAGATGAGGGTCAGCGTGTACGTAATAAGAGTACGCCGGCGAGTAACGAGGAAGAGGAAGAAATCAGGATGGACGAAGATGAGCCAGAGCCATCTCAACCTGCGCGATCTCAACGACGTGACAAAAAAAGGGCTGTCGCAATGAATGTTGACGAAGACGAGGACGAGTTCGAGGAAGCTGAGGAAGAAGCTCCCCGTAGGTCTCAGGCTAACCCACGCCGCCGTTTAGCGAAAAGGTGTTAGTGCTTGGAGTTTCTTACATTTCCATCTTGCTGGCAACAACATTGTCCTCTATGGGTTACCGTACCTTTGCTCCAATTAACAAGTACTATAATATTATTCATCTATTGGCATGACTCTCCGTGCTGTCGGACGAGCATCCACAACGCGACCTTCATCTTTCCCTCCACCGAGTAAGGGATCCACAAATCCGAATTTACCCTTGCCCCAGACTTGTATGCGTCGCTTCTCCCTTTGACCCTCTCCAAACTGTTCGTTCCATCTGCGCAGGTCCGCCAAGGAACCCAAAGAT
The DNA here is from genome assembly GCA_038089715.1 of Veloporphyrellus conicus. Classification (NCBI taxonomy): domain Eukaryota; kingdom Fungi; phylum Basidiomycota; class Agaricomycetes; order Boletales; family Boletaceae; genus Veloporphyrellus; species Veloporphyrellus conicus. Next base: position 27,475 of record JBBPLJ010000198.1, read on the forward strand.
TCAGAGCTCGAAGGCGTGATCTCCTTGAGTGCTTTGGTAAAGTGTCTGAGGTGGATAGTTCGAGAATAAGATGTGATTGGTTCCGAGGTCGAAGCGTCAGAGCTGTTCGTTGGGATGTCTTGCGGAGACCCTTCTGGCGACGATTTCCAAGGCACGCTGACCCCCTCTTTGACGGCGTCAAGAGCAGCAGAGACACACAAGTCTTTGAGGGACTCGAATGTCAGAAATACACGTTCCGATAGACCAAAAAACCACCGTACGCTTCAAATCCGATCCGGAAAAACTTTCGGTCTGTCTAGCCAATGCCTTCACATCGATATCGGATGCCAGCGTCTCGTCCCGCAGCAGGATACTCAGGATGCCTGGAACACGACAACGTTGAAACGGTGTTACCGCAAAACAAAACCAAGCCTAGGTACCACTCACCCTCCCTTTCTCTCTCCCCAGGCAGATCCACCAACAACCTCCGTGGCAGTCTCCGCAATACTGCATCGTCGAGATCGAAAGGTCTATTGGTAGCACCGATAACCACGACTCTCTCCATGGTTGATTGACTCTTCAGTCCGTCCATCTCCTGCATAAATTCGGTGATGACCCCGCGATGCGCCATAGCACCACCCGAGTCGCGAGCAGATGACCGAGCCCCAAAGAGTGCATCAATTTCATCGAGGAATACGACACAAGGGGACAAGCGGCGAGCGAGACTAAAGACTGCTTTAACCAGTTTTTCGCCTTCGCCGACATACTGAATTAAACCTGTGGTTAACAGGAAGGCAAGGAGAAGTTACATAAAAGGCGGCGTACCATATCCATAACGTCGGATGGTGAGATCATCAGCATTCTGCAACCAGCCTCCTTTGCGAGGGCTCGTACTACCAGGGTCTTACCGGTTCCTGGAGGTCCAAAGAGAAGACATCCAGTCATAGCGTGTTCTTTCAGAATGCCCGTTTGAAAAGCCGCAGGATGAAGGAGCGGGAGCGAAACTAGAGTCCTCACTGAATCGATCGTATGCGGAGGTAGATGCACCTGCGAAAACGTCGTCGGAAGAGTAGCTGACCAAATTGCATCAGTGTTTACGCATGACATCCACCATTGAATCCAACGAAAGTGATGTACCAGGATCAACGATGCAGCCCAATAGCCGCTTTTCATGAGGATCAAGGTCCTCGTCTTGTTTGATCTTTTCCACTACCTCATCTATCGGTCTACCTTCTTCACCATCTTCGAATTCAAGCGCGTCCAGCTCATCCTCGGTTGCGTCGTCCTGTTGGTTCTCGCGAGGAATGCGGACACGCGCGTCTTTTGACCAGGCTCGACGAAGATGGCCCGATGAGCGTTGCGCTGCCCAGGCACGGTGTATCGCAGACCACGGTACGGAGGTCGGCTCGAGGGCTGTGCCGAGTGTTTTGGATGTCATGGTAGGAGAAACAGCAGGACAGATGATAGCGGAGGAAACGACACTTCCAACCGCTCGATCTGCAATCTGACATATGGAAGACCAAGGTTCGACGCGTGTACTCCAGTCTTCCCACATCTCGTGTTCCTCAGGGTATTGTAGTTCAGTTGGTGAAGAAGTGTCAGCGGAGCGTCCAACAATCTCCGCGTCTGCTGCGAGCTCTTCGTAATTGTGACCCGACTCCTTCTCGACTTGGCCGATTTCTGGGCCCACCCCGTCAGTCGACGCACTGTTGGCCACTTCCTTTGCACCAGCCTCTAACACACCTCCAACTCCCCCAATGCCTAATCGCATAGCCAACTCGTTTACTTCCCTCCGTCGAGTCATTCTGCATTTAATTTCGGCAGCCTGGTCCCTCGAATTGGGAAGTATGACGGAAGCCCGGAAGAACTTTCCTGAAGCACCACCTAGACTACCATCTTCGGAGTCCCCCTGCCCACCCCCAAGCATGTCCAGGAAGGGAGGTGAGCCCCCTCCCAACAAAAGTATTGGCGGACGTGGAGCATCAAGTTCGGCCGAGGCGAATGAAGGTGGTGGCTGAGCAATCACCTGGGAAGACGTGTTGACTCCGCCACTGTTGAGGGGAGGAAACCCTAGGGGAGAGGAGGCAAAGAGTCGTGGGACATCCTCGAGGAGTGCAGCATCTCCGTTCCTTTCCCACCGGCGAAGTCGCTCTCGAAGACGTCTTTCGCGCGCCCGAATGGCATAGTCATCTTCGCCCCAGTCGGAAGAATGCGTCGTACTTATGATGGGGCTTGTACTAGAAGTAGAAACACCAAGACCGGGACGAGCGGCATGTCTCTGGCGACTATTAACTGGACCCGAGGGAGATGGCGCCTGGGCTCCAATAAAAGACCCGGCGAAAGATGTCATAGCATATGAAGAAGGCCCGACAAGTGGAGGCGTTGCTCCACACACAATCGTCATTGGACATGTGACTGGGGACGAAGGACGCGCGATGGGACCTGTTCTACGAGCGCGCACTGCACTGAGGAGGTGGGGGTACCAAGTGGGTGCTGTGGGTGCAAGCATGGGAAAGTCGCGGATGTAGACGATGCGGGGGCGGATATGTTGAGGCCGCGATGATTCGGAAGGTGAAGGGGAGGGTATGTTGATCAGTTCATCGAAAAAAGCTTTGATCCGACTTGGCGTGGGGGATGAACGAGAGGGGGCAAAGACTGATGAGGGACGTCCACGAGACGCAGCGATGGGGGCAAGGACATGGAGAGTCATCTGAGAAATCCCCGCTGGAGAGAAAGTGCCAGGTCCTGAGTCTTCTTCTTCTTCGTTGGCGGAAGAACGGCGAGAGGGAGGAGTGAGCGGGGCAGGGTGATAGTGAAGAGGGTTTCTGGGTAGCTGGACGGCATTTGCAGCTGCGGAAGACAGGTTAGCACATGGACGGGCACGGGCTACGCTACAGACTACACCTTTTCCGAAATGGCCCCATTCACCTGCAGCAAGGTGAACGGAATCGATCACAACAACTTCGGCATCGGTTCTACGAGCTAGTTCGCGCACGGTCTCGTCGAGAACGTATTCGCCACCTTCTATGGGGCAATACAACGCAAGCGTTGGTTCCATTGGGGGACCTGCAGGAGAAGAGTACGCGGCACGATGTTGCGTCTGAGGATGGAGAGCGATGTGCAAGTTGGTGAGAGCCTCTTCGAAGAGCTCCGGTGGGGGCAACGCGCTCGGGTTTGGCGGTGAATCGGGAAGCCACAGGACATCAAGCCCAGCAGGCAGTTGTGGTCTATCATCGGTGTCCTTGGGCGGAGTAGAGGCTGCAGGTGCACTGGCAGAAGTTCTCTGCCTACGAGGTGGTTTCTCCGGGGCAGGTTCTGTGGGAGGATCTGCCTCTGGGGGAGAGTCTGAGGCGGCAATCACATTCTGGTCGCCGTGCTGCCCGTCGATGACTGGCTGCGACGATGCGAGTCGCTTGTGCACCCTCGATGGCCGTTGTTCGGGCTCGGTGCTGTTCACATTGAACTCCTTCGGTGATTTTGTGCGTGCAAGCGTCGATGGCCTGAGGCGTGTCGAGGGTCTCCTAGAAGCGTGGAGAAGGGTCCTGGCGAGCTGTGACGTCCTACGCATGGAAACGAACCGAGTCGGTGCTGGTGGAGATGTCGCGCGACGGGGTCGGTGTATGGCAGTATCGAGCGCTGGGTGGCCGTGTTTTTTTCGGGCTATTGATTTCTCACGACCACCCCTCTTTACGGGCACATCGTCAGGAGCATCCCCCACGTAGTCCTCCACACCGTGTCCTTATCATGAGCCGCGACAGACTCGCAGCACTCAGGGTATGTCCACCATCTCGCCATCGACATCCACTCACACCGTACGCAGGCCCAGAGGCAGGCCGATGCCCCACAGGCCCCAATCGAAATGCAGCGCATCCCACCGCCTGCATCCCAACCCACCAATGGCGCCTTGAACGGCTCGTATCCACCCCAGGATACGTCCTCTATGTCTGCATTCTATGCCGAGGTGCGCTCTCTGCCACTGCCGCCAGGCCCGTCGTGCCGACTCTGCTCCGCAGACCGCCTCCATCCAAGAGTCCACCGTCGAGTTCAATGCAAATGTCACAGCCATCGCCGACTTGCATGCACGCTCCCTGAATGCTCTCTCCGACCAGGATTCTGCTGCCAACCATTCACGACTTGCCAGTCTCACAGAGTCTGCTCGAGCACTCAGTAACGCACTCTCAAAGCGGATCAAAGCGCTGGAAGTTCAACCAGGGGGCGCCAGCATGCAGGAGGTAGAGATCAGGAAAAACAGGGTACGCCTACGTTATCCGAATCGTAGTAGTGTTGCCAACCCGGGGATCGTAGATCACACTGGTACACGGAAAATTTTTAGAGGCACTCCAGAGGTATCAGAACGTCGAACAGCAGTACCGGCAGAGGTACAAGGATCGTGTGGAACGGCAGTTCAAGATTGGTGATTCCATCTTCTTGACTCGGTGACGAATTGCTTTAACTCTGTCATTGCATGCAGTTAAGCCCGATGCCACTCCAGACGAGGTATCTGTGGTTGTGAACGACACTCAGGGTGGCAGCAATGCAATTTTCCTGCAAGCCGTAGGTGATGTCATCGGACATTTCTGACGACATACTGATAGCCGCCACATAGATCTCGTCATCCAACCGCTATGGTGAATCAAGACAAGCGTATCGTGAAGTCCAGGAACGCCACCAGGATATTCAGCGAATTGAGGTCACGCTAGCAGAACTTGCACAATTATTCAACGACGTCCGTTCTGCTTCCTCCTCGGAACGTACATCACGCTGACTTCAGGACGCAGATGGCTGTATTAATTTCTCAGCATGATGAACAAATCGCCTCCGTCGAGACCAAGGCTATCGGTGTCGAAGAGGATACGAGGAAGGGGTAGGTGACTAGGCTTTGTTATTTGGCTGGCGCTGATAACGGCAAATCAGGATCGGTGAGGTGGATATTGCAATCAAACACGCACGATCAGCTCGGCGGAAGCGATGGATATGTTTATTTATCACTGTGGTCGTGATTTTGGCCGCTGTCGGTATTGGAGTGGGGGTGTACTTTGGGGAGCACCCTCCGAAGAGCTGATACGATTGTCTTTTTGTTTCTTATTTAACGTTTATACCCGGTATTTAAGTGATGAAGAGTGTAGTGTCTTTAATACATACTTGACTGCTGACGTGATGTGTGCTGACACGCTCATCAATTCATGTTTTCTTTTGCACACAGCGCGTCATTTCCACCTCCTTCACGCCCCCACTACAACACCCGTCCTCACTGCCAGCAACGATGAGCAGACACTCCAACGGCTCAGCCAATGGCCCTCATACGACCCGCAAATCTCGCAGACAGGGCTCCCTCCGGCATGTCGATGCCAAAGTTGCAGTCGATTTAGCGACCGCCCAAACATATTCTGAAAATGTCTTTCTCTTCATCCCCAACATAATCGGTGAGAAGCCCTTCCTCATACCCGATCGTCCCTCCGTCCAGCCAGACTACCCTTCTGAGCAATGGCTTTGCCCACAGGCTACACACGAATTATTCTCGCTGGTCTCTCTCTTCATTTCATGAGCTATCATCCAAAATACTGCACTCTCGCATATTGCATATCATGCCTTCTCGACGCCGTGGATGGTCAAGCCGCCAGGGCACTCGGACAAACATCAAAGTTTGGCGCTGTGTTGGACATGGTGACTGACAGGTGCGCGCCCCACGTTTCTATTCCACCTCGGCGTTGCTAACTCATGTTCGGAAGATGTACCACGTCATGTCTTCTCTGCTATCTCTCCTCCGCGTACCCAGGCTTTGCACTCTTTTTCCAATTCCTTATTGCGCTTGATTTCTCGAGCCACTACATGCACATGTACAGGCGAGCGTCATACGCCCCTAACACTTGTTGGTTGAACTAATGCCCTTTCTTCCCAATAGTTCCCTTGTAACCGGGTCTCGGAGCCACAAGCTCGTGACAAGTGATGTGAGCCGTATCCTGTGGTATTACTACAATGACTCGGTGCGTATTTCAGCCCCTATGTTCAACTCGACTCCCTGAAAGATGGTGGTGGGCAGCGCACCTTATTTTTCATGTGTGCCGGCAATGAAATGTTCTTCGTCTCCCTTTATCTCATGAAATGGGTACACACTCCTATCTCCGGATCTATCTCGTTCGACGCTTTCCCGTTCTTCGCGTATCTACTGTCCTTCACCTGGCCTCAAGTGTTGGCGCTTGTGTCTTTCCCAGTGTGCTTGGTCAAGAACATTATCAACCTCGTGCAGCTTTGGAAGGCAAGTAAAATCCTGGTAGGAGTGGACCTCGCCGAGAGGGCTGCCGCACGCGAAAAGGGCCAATAAAAGGAACAGGGAGCGGATTGGGGGACTTGAGACTTAATCGCATCTAGACGGGGGTGACTATGACTATCTGCCACTGGACGGACGCTATCGCGACTTTGCTTGCGCAGCTCATAACTATCACAAAACCTCGACTTCAAACGGTC
>JBBPLJ010000202.1:16220-29240 GCA_038089715.1 Veloporphyrellus conicus
CTTTTAGTACATGTACATTGAGAAGCTTTCCTGCACAAAAGTGCTAAGCATTCACGGAAGCCACGTAGCGGTACATATGGAAAGGTAAACAGAGACCCAAATCTAGTGTTTCACGACTATTCCAATAATTAAGCTCGAGTTCAAAGCTCACTCGACAAGCAGTGCCGTTTATCAGTTGCTATCCGGCACAGCGATCAATCAAAGAAGAATTTAGCAATCGAGCGCCGAACAAACCGAGACACGTTTGAAGCTTGAAGGATACAAGACGACTAGTTAACTTGCTGAGAAGGTACCTTGGATGTCTCGCCCGAGCTAGAATCCAAGCTCGACGTGGCGGCTACGCTCGCTCCTCCAGCTGTCCAGCCCCTTTAAACGTGCGTACACCTCAACAAATTCAAGATTACGGTTACTTGAAGGAGCATCAGTGAAACGGTTAGCTGTCAGAATCGGTCAGCGGGCCACTCGGCTACGATTGTTATCGGTGACGAGTAGCCGTCCGACCGATGAGCAGTCTTACATCATTTAGGAAACTGTAGGTCCCTTCCCGTCTCCAAGTATGCGGATGATTTTACTCAGTTGTGATTGATCATCAGGCCTGTCACCATGATGAGGTACGGCGCCATCAGCCCATCAGAACATCTCCGAGGCAAGCCTAGATGCCTTGATGGAAGATTCCGAGTGGACAGAGTAGCTCAGGCTTGCAAGTAACGCCCACCTGTGGGCCCTTCACTCTTTTTCTGCTTCCAAGCGCTCTGGTGCCAAGGGATCTCCAGGCGGGGCCGCATCGGCTTCCTTTCTCTTGTTATGTACGAACTGTATCTCTTGTTTATTGTCATCACTCTACCGGCGTTCGTCCGTGCGGATTATACCATCGACGACAGCGACTATTCGGTACTCAAGTTCTCTGAAAACCCAGCTGGACCAGTGTGGGGCCCGTTTGGTTCCGATACCGGAGAAACACTTGAAATTCGGTTGCCCAACGGGACGACACAGACGATCGATGCGACGCCATGCTATGATGGCACGTAGTGAGTACTTTAGTATGTCTTGCGTCGATTTCCATGCTCAAAGTGTGATCATGGCACTTGTAGCACCTGTGAGTCAATAGCGAGCACCAAATTTCTATGAACCTAGTGCTAACCTGACCCCATAGATGCAGCATGCACCGCATCTGATAACTGTGCAGTGCAGTTCTCTTTCACAGGTACGGTTCGTTTTAGGTTTTCCCGTTAGGACAGATTCCATCATCTTGACGTAGGCTCCGGAATAACCATATATGTTTTACAAGCTGGGCCACAAGGCACGTCGGCCTCTCTTTCCATAGACTCGGGGACGGGGACGACGGCAACCCTCGACGCACCCTCGGCACCACAGTACTATACCCCCCGTGTCGTCCTCTTCGATGTGCAAAACATACCATCTGGAACGCACACGGCTGTGATGACCGTACAGGACTGGAATGGTGGCTTTAGTGGCATGATGCTAGATTATGTCGACGTTAATCAGGCTGTGGTTGCAAGTGCTTCGAGCTCAACCTCGAGCTCAACCTCGAGCCCAACCTTGAGCTCCACTCCGGATACAGTCTCCACCCAGTCTTCATCATCTACATCTTCAGCGTCAGTTTATCCACAGAGCACGACGCCACAACAACAGACGCAACCAAGTCCGACAGGAGCTGTGACAAATTCTGGAACTCCCTCTGTGGCCTCTTTCATATCGGTGTTTTCTTCTCAGTCATCCGGAACGATAGCAATTGTGTCAAGCACACCATCCGGAAATGCCACTTCATCATCATATTCGACTTCAAAAGGGTGAGATTCACGTAAGACCATGATCGACCACAGCCTAATGATACTCTCTCAGAACCAGCCATGCTGTTGTCGTGGGCGGTGCGGTTGGCGGTGCTGTTTGCCTGCTCGCACTTCTTGGTTTGGCTCTGTTCTGCTTCCGTCGTCGAAGTCGCTCGCAGACAGTAGATGAGACCCCCGGCCCGTTCCTATCGCCACAACCTGGTGCCAGGTTTACTAACACCAACACTGCGAGTACAGGCCCACTTGGTAGTTCTGCAGCACTGACCCCGAGTCGACCCTCTGAATTATTACATCCTCTGCCATCATGGACAAACTTGGAGGTAGGCTCCGCGCCTAATCGTGAGTTGGACCCGATTCGGAGGAGCCCGAGTCTCGTACCCAACGTTTCTCACGCAAATGGCGTCTCGAGCAGCAACAGCAGCGCTACATCACCCATGTCATCATCGGCGGGTTCTGCGACGGTGCCAGGGCCACGGGTCACAGGGGAGCCAGCCAGCTATCCCGACGAAAAATCACAGCCTAGTCCCACCTCGGGTAGTACTACCCCAGCGCAAGATCCAGTCTCGAGCACAAGCCCAGACATGCCTAGCCCGGGTCTCAACACCGTCCTGACGGACGAACAAGTGGACTTTGTGCACGGCCTGTTTAACAACAATGTCCCCGCGCCAGTCGTCGCACGCGTGCTCGAACGTATGACTACGAATCCACTACGCGCGAGTAGTGTCTGCGTTGGTGATCCCGGGTTGCGCATGCGTGTGGACGCGGGGAGCTTGTCCACGTCATCGTGGACGCAGGGGCATCGGCAACCGTTGGCGGGGGGTGTATCGGCGTGGCTGCCGACTTTGAGCGATATCGGGGATTATGAGGATGGGGCACCCCCGAGTTATGATGATTCACGAGAGTTGTGAAGGAAACGATTTGTAGATTACACCACGTAGATGTATCCTGAAGCAGATATCCTTGGGCGGTTTCGGCTTGCTTAGTCAGCCGACGTATGCGTTCGGCAAGGATGTCATTGAGAGATAAAGACGGCGCCTTTACGAGTCGGTCGACATGGCCGCCCTCTCCCATGGCGCTCGCCATCTGAGGCACGGCATCGGCGTCCCTGCCAGATCGATCCACATCCCCGCGTCCACTCCTCCCTCCACAGCCCAGCGACTCTTCTCCACCTCCCGCTCACTCCTCTCCCGTCTCGTCTCCCACCTCGTCACCCCCAGCACCCTTGCAATCCCAGTCCAGCCCTCGCCCATCCGCCCTGCCCACTTTTCCAATGCCCAATCCATCCACGCCCGCTTCTCACTCCCCGTAAAACATGTGCTCTCCCGGCCCTTTTCTGCCCCTCGTCTCCCCAGGCCACCTGTCGTCCCCGCAAATGTTACCCACCTTGGCTTGGGCACGGCCCGTGCATTCCACTCTGGTCGACCCATCTTCCAGAATATGGTCGACAATGTCCCTATTGCTACGAGGGCTCTATGGGAAGCCGAGTGGGATGTCAAGATAAAGAAGAAAGAGGCACGCAGGATGCGCTGTGCTAGGGAGAACAAGGTGGTCCCTCACTCTCGGGAGATGCTCAAGCCCAGGCCCAAGCCAATATCCGCTGAGCCTTCGGAGCTCGATCTTTACTTTCCTGTTCAGCCTACGCCTGCCGTTACCACCCACCTTCTTGTGCCCCTTGCCCCCACCCCGACTGCTCGGCTCCCGTTGTACACTCGTTCCGACGATGGTGGTGCATGCCCGCTACTCCCCATCCCCGACCTGGCGTCTATTCATACGGGCCACCGGTTCCACTCGCTTAGAGTGTCAGCCTTGTTTGCCAGGCTTGATAGTGCAAACGTGTGGGATGATCCTGGCGTCAACGTGGATGCATATGCCTTTGGGCCGCACCACGATGCACAAGAAAAGCAGTGCACCATCTTGCGCGTCACATTCAGGGGCTGGAACGCTCATCGTGTCCGCGCCATCCTTGGTGGCAGCCCAGAGGAATGGTATTCGCTCGGAGAAACCCATCCTGATGCACGCCCTAGTTCGGTCTCTCAGCCCGGTCCGAGGCAGGATGTACACATGCGGTCACCATCACTTGACTCGAGTTCAGCTTGCGAAGTCGAGACGGATGACGGGCTTGATGTGCTGTCTCCGCTCCCCATGCGAGCCAGTGCAAGTGCAGAGCATGATCTCATTTTACCCACCCTCGACTTCTCTTCCGCGTTCACGGACGCCGCAGACAATGTTCCATCACCACCACAACCAGTCGTATTTTTGCGCACAGCTACGGAATTGATGCATGATGCCGTACTGTCTTCGGCGTCAACAACGCCGCCCTTACAACTACCTTTCCGCGACTCTCCAATGGACGATTCGTGGGAGTGTCTTGCTTTGAGCTCCTCCTTTTTACAGCGTGTCGATGAACACCATTGGGGTGAAGTTGCAATGGATACGTAGAATTTTTTTTTTACACTCTCATTCTTCCTGATCCTTTATTGTATCCCAATCTTGATATCTATGTGAGTCGCAGTCACAGTCTGACGCGTCCTGCCGTTTTATGTGTATTGATCTATGTGGTAGTAGGCGCGACTCTACTAGTACATGTCTAGTCGCCGTCGGGTGATGACATCGATGGCCGGCCGCTATCAGGATCAGAACCGCTGTGTCCCCTTCTTACACAAAAGTTTAGCCCCCTCGAGAAGTTATATATTTACTGTCCAGGCCGTTATTCTATTGATTGCTAAATTCCAACTTTTACCCTTCCACAACCCGAGTGCACGAGAAATGGGGTGGGGCTGCTACATCACTCTGCTACTCCTTGCTACGGTCGTCGTGGCAGATTACTACATCGACAATGCCAACACGTTGGTCGCATATTCATCGAATGCGGACTGGCCGTTCATCTCGATATCTATCCAGTACCTTACGTCCGAGCCATTCGTGCTGTCGCCTCTGGCGACGTTGTCAATCCCAGTCATAACATCTACGTCATCTGTTTTCACGACGCCTGGGTCATCTATTTCCTCGACGCCTGGGTCACCTATTTCCTCGACACCTGGGTCATCTATTTCCTCGACACCTGAGTCATCTGCTTCCACAACACCTGGGTCACCTGTTTCCACAACACCCGGGTCATCTGTTTCGAGTCAGTCTATGTTCACGGGAAGTACCGTGCCATCAGCTTCCAACAGGTCGATGCTTGGGTTTTCTTTTCCCTTTGAACACCGGATTGACGCCCATATTCTATATTTTTAGCCTAGACCTTGGAGCAGTCATCGGGGGCATGCTGGGTGGCGTGATCATCGGGATTATGGCGACGGTGATTGGCCTGTGTTACTTGCGTAAACGCAGGACAATGACCCGCCGAAAAGATACGTCTCCCGAATCGCCTTTCCAAGTGAACCCGTTCACGTCAGAGCAGACTCCCAACGCTCCTAGTCCGCCCGTGACGCAATATCACACCTCCAAGAGAACGCCGTTTTTTGCCGCAGACTCAGGCGCGGTAGTGAGCCCGCTCCAGCGCTCTGCCATACTCAGGGACGCGTTTGCGGCCAGCACTTATCCCTCCCCCGCGTCTACCCTTCCCCAGAGCTCCCGGTGGTCTAGAACGAGCTCGTCTGACATTCCCATCTTGCAGCCACTCCGCCTGCAGCCCTCGCAGGGCACCGACGGCAGCGCAGATAGCACCGACCCACACGCCCTCGCGAGCGCATCGGTGTCTCACGCGGCAGACGCTGGCCCGCTCTCTACGGACCCTCAGATCACGTCGTGGTACAACCATCCCAATCTGTCCGTGGCGCAGCTCATGGTGATCGAGCGGCTACGGGCGGACAATGCCCCTGCCGAGATCATCATGCGCGTCGTCGAGCAATCTGTGTTGCCGCCGACATTTCTCGACGATTCTGTGAGCGAGCTTGGGGGCAGTGTCCGGGCGGTGCGCGGGGGGAGTATGGTGAGCACGTTGCCGCCCCCGAGTTATCAGACGGAGGATCGGTTGGCATAAGATATGAATATTGGTCTCGTGGTACCCTGCCGTGCTTTCTTGCTCGTGTGGTTTCTCATGGAATCCGGGACGTTTATCCTTTTCTTGTAGTCCAATCCTGATGTGTACGGCGCGACTCGCGCGAGTCGTGCTTGCATCCTTATCATCTCTTATCTGCGTGTTGTCACATGTGTGATCAATATGCTAAGTGAGACTCAATCTGTATATGCTATATTTGAGAATGGATCTTGGAGCAGGCTGGGTGGCGTGATCATCGGGATTGTGGCCGTGGCTTGTGTTACACGCGTAAACGCAAGATGAATCGATGACGACCCACCGAACAGATGGCACGTCTCCCGGATTACCTTTCCAAGTGGATCCGTTCACGTCAGAACATCAGACCCCCGACGCTCCTAGCTCGCCCGTGACGTGATATCATACATCCAGGAGAATGCCATGTTTTGCCCTAGACTTGAGCACGCCCGTAACTACCCGCTCCAGCGCTCCGCCGTACCCAAGGGCGCGTTTGCAGCCGTCACTTCTTATTCCTGCCCCGAGCCAATCCAGAGTTCCCGGTCGACTAGGTCTAGAACGAACTCGCTCGACATTCTCGTCTTGCAGTCACTCCGCCTGCAACCCTCGCAAGGAGCAGTGGGTAGCGCAGATTCTGCTGGTCCACGCGCCCACGCAAGCGCATCTGTGCCTCCCATGGCGAACGTTGGCTCGATGGACCCCCAGATCGTATCCCAGCACAATCATCCCAATCTGACCGCGGTGCAGCTCGTCGGGACGATCGCGCGCGTCGTTGAGGGATTCGTGTAGCCACCTGGGTTTCTCAATGATTCTGTGGGTGAGCTGAGGGACGGTGTCCGGGCGGTGCATGGGGGTGAGCGCGCTACTGTCGCCAAGTTATCAGATGGAGGGTCGTTGAGTAGTTGGCGTGCGGTATTTTGTTTGTCTCGTGATGCCCTGCCATACTTTCTTGTTCTCATGGAATAACGGGTTAAATCTTTATTTGGGGTATGATTTCATGACGGAGGGGTCTTCATTCGACTGCGCAAGCCGACAGAACTGGTAGTATATCCTGCATATACACATCAAAAATATCCTCCCGGACGCAGGGCGTGAGGACGGATGGCATTTACATCAGAAAAAGCAGTGCCATGCGACCAGAGTCGTGTGCGCGAAGTAATGTTACTCTGCTCGACTGCTGCAGTGGGACGGGTAGCGGTGCAGGAGAGACAAAGCATAGAGAATGATCTTCCGAATCGAGCGATGAGCGCGGTTGTATACAGCCTCCCACGCCTGAGTACTGCTACTGTTTCAACCCGCATGGCGCCCTGGTCCTCACCCGGAGGATATCTCCCAGTCAGCAGCTCCCCAGATTCACGCCCTCCTTCGGTCTCTCGCTCGACCATGCTCCGCTTTCCGAGAAGCAGCTTTGCCTCCCTGTTACTCCTCGCCACCGCCCTCCTTATCGGTCTGCTCGGTGGATACAAGCTCGCCAGCCCCGCGCACAAGGCAGAGTTCTGCACCATCCCTTTCGACACACCCAGTCATCACGATCATTCTTACCCTGAACTTCCCCACTACCAAAATGACAATTCTGCCGACGGGTCACTGCTGGTCAGTGACGACCCGGATCTCAACATGCTGCGCACCATGGTGACAAGCACAAGAGGATACTATGTTCGGGACTACAGTATGGGTTTAGGGTGGAACAACGTCAGCATCTTGTTTCTTGACGTCTTTTGGCGCTTACCTGTCTCCAGATGCGCTATATCATCGAGACTGCTATTTATCATGGCTCGCTACTCAACCGCACTGTTGTAATACCCTCTTATATATACGCCCGTTCATGCGAATTCGAAATGTGAGTACAACCACTTTTTTTCGAGTGCGCGCTTAATTAGTGTAAAGTCATGTCTGCGCAGCATACGCGCCAATGGTTAATCGAGGCGATGCTCTCAACACAGAGGAGTGGCGAGAATTGCCAGAGGACCAACAAATGGGATGGCGGATACCCATGTCTGTTATGCTCAATCTCACCCATCTCCGCCGCTCCCAACCAGTCATCACTGTTGGCGAGTACCTTCGCCTTCACGGTCTCTCAGAAGACCTCGAGACCATCAATGGGCAGTGGGACATACAAAGATACCACCAGAAACCGAGTGTATATGACACTCATGGAAACGCACCCAGCCTGCACATCATCAACAATGGGTGGTATGACCCTCAGGGGCGCACTCGTGTTGACAGACTTTCGGAGGAGATAAAATCGCGTGGTCATTGGGATCCGCTCCTTGGCGATCCCGCAAAGGAGGAGCACGGTGGTTGGCCAAGCCCATCCAAGACAAGTGTGTATCTGGCCCTCGAACGGGCACTCTCCGGAAGACTATACTCTTTTGACTTTGAAAAAGCCCGCCTGGTACTTCGGGACAGTGGGGTTCGAGGTATTACCTCGGACGAAGGCCTTACCCAAGTCTTGAACGATAATGGCTGGGAGGTCTTTTACACGTTTCAGGGAGCGTGAGTTGAGAATCTCAACCCTAATACCTGTTTCCTGACCAATAAGCCCAAATTCAGTCTCGGCATGGAATATGTCAAGAACGTCGTGAATCCAATAAAACAAGTCGCACCTCGCGATTCAATTCGTGGATTTGTGGACGACTATTACCATTTTACTGAGGATGTTCTTTTCCTTAGTGGCGAAATTCACTATGAGCGAAAACCAGTAGGTGATGACGGTGATTTGGACGTGCGCGGAGCTCACTTTCCCCAAGGCTAGTTTGCTATTCTCCACCACGTCCACGAGGGACGACTTTGCACGGCTCATATTATTTCAAATGCGTCACCCTGATAGTGTCATGGAGCTGGCGGCAACAATGGCTCGACGAATGACCGAGCTTGTGGACGGGCGAATGTGGATGGCTGCACATATGCGCCGTGGTGATTGTGCGTTAGATCTAGTCTGTCATCAAGCCTAGTCTGATGCACTGTAGTCGTGCGCTATCATTGGGCCATGCAAGAGGAATTTGGAGACCACCTTCAACGGATCAAAGATCGCCTGGAAAAAGGCAGACACACTCTCGAATCTATTACTCCGGAATCTTTGGGTACCTACGCTGTTCCTGACGTTGTAGCCAACCCCGAATACATGCAACACCATCCACCGAGCAAGGGTGACCCGTGAGTTGCACGATATGACCCCTGTTCCATCTCACCTCATGACTACAGGATCTACATCGCCACCGATGAGCGAGATCCAGGCAACCTCGCCTTTCTTCGTGAACATGGCGTCATTCGGGCTCCGGACCTTATCACGATGGAAGACCGAAGACGCTTTGGTTGGCCGCTGTTGGTAACAGACGTGCTTGGCATAGTCGAGCAAGACTTGCTGGCACGTGGGAGTTTCTTCTACGCACATGCACTTAGCTCCGTGGGCGGGGGTGTTCTCAACATCCGCGCTGCAAGTGGTGCCGATCCACGGACTGCAGTGATTGATTGAACATGATTCTAGTACTAGTGTCTCGCCAGAGTATATTGTGTTTACTTAGCTTTCCTGTAATATCGATTCAGGGTTGTAGATTGTCTCAGGTGCCCGTGGTGGCTGTATGCGCAGTCCGTTGACTGCATCATATGATCGCGCAATCGGTTTTGGTTAAAAGTACTGTAGGCCCTTCAGTGGTCCCTTTCCATCCAGCGTCGCAATGCCATCGGTTACGGTTGTTACCAACGTCAAGGTCAGACTTCCCCTCGATTGGACTTATAATGTCTTCTGCAACTCTTGGACTATTAGCTTAGCGAAGACGAAACCCGAGCATTCATCTTGGCGCTCTCCAAGGTAGTCGACGATCTTGTGCTGAGGCTGTCAGCGGCACTAACGCCCTTGCTTGCCCACGCAAGTTCTCCTCTGAGACGATCGGGAAACCGGAGTTCCGGTTCCACATCGACTTTAGTTACAACCCCTACCTAGCAGCTGGAGGCACGTTTGATCCCGCTGTCAAGCTGCTCGTGGTGTGTCCATTCTCAATATCTTTCTCGTCTTGCCTGTGAATTTATTTACCCCGACAGAGTTCTTTGGGGAACACGACGCCAGAAAACGCGCAGAGGTGGGCAGAAGCGTTTTTCAAGTTTTTCGAGGAGAAACTCGGGGTTCCTATGAACCGTGGTCATTTGTGAGCACCTTGCGGTGGACAGCGTGAGGGAGTACTGACACGTTGCGTTATGAATAGCACGTTCACGGACCCGGGAGAGCAATTTTTAGGGCGAGTGACTTCGTTTGTCGTCTTTTGCGTTGCACGAGTGCTCATGTTTCTTGTTCACCAGCGTGAGTGGGACCACGATGGCGGCCCTGAAAGCCAGGCAGTGAACGGACGAGCCGTGCCTCACAGCTAAGCGGACGATCTGATTGGAGGATTCAAGACAGGTTGGTCATTCGCAGGGCAAGAAAGATATGCATCCGGAACCCGGCGAACCCTGGGTCAGACTGTCAACGACTGTGGAATGTATGTACTACTACTAGGAGTTCTGGACACGAGCAACCCCGCTGTTTGCTTGTACGCCAATATGGGCCGGTACATCATACCACGTACAGACTCGTGTTCGCATGCATGCATTCACTGGCTTGTTCTCACTTGCTGTCCCCTTACCCTTGCCGGTATCCCCTCAGCGCACTTGTGCCCACTCGCCGTCACTATGCCCGACCCGGTTGTATAGCCTTGAGCCCGGGATAACCTGTAGGTCACCGATAGTACGTTTTATCATGGCTTTCCATCCTGCCCTGTGCTTGCGTACTCATCCTCACTGGTAACTTAGGTCTTCACCGCCTGGATGTGTACTGCTACCCTCAACCGTGATGCCCATATGATATCACTGGCTTCCGAGTTCTGCTTGTTTCAAGTCCTCCCACACGAAGTCTCGCGCAATGTTGTCCAGCCTATTCACAAACCACCGTCTGGCCAGCGGAACCGCTCGGAGTTCGGGTTTCCATTTGTCAATCCGACCCAGCGGCTTTACTCCGCTTCATAGGCCCCTCTTTCATTCACCTTTATGCCGTTGATTTCGCTCAGTACAAACGCCCAGGTGAGTTCATCAACCCATCTAAACTTGCACGCCTAAACGCTTAACCACACCCACAAACCAGTTTCACTCGGAGGACGCTAAGAAAGCGTTCGTCTCCGAGTTCTCAAAGGTATAACAATCCCTGCTGTAACCCTCTGCTACTTAATGCGTACCATGGCGCTTGGGCGCCACGTTTGTAGTTCTGTGCCAAGACGGTCGGCAAAGAGGAGAAACTCTTCAATGTCGATGTCTGTTTTAACCCCTATCTTATGTACGGGGGTACGTTCGAGCCCGCCATCATGCTCAGGATTGTTCGTCTATATTCTCAAAAGTCACGTTGATTGATTTCGCTGACTCGCGCTCTGGCAGAGGAGCGTTGGTAACGTCAACCAGGCAAACTCGCAGAAGTGGTCTGGGGAGTTCTCGCAATACTTCGAGGATAAACTAGGCGTGCCAAAAGACCGTGGGCTTATGTAAGTATCAGACACCACTGATGTCGTTAACAGAGACTGACCGAACCGCTTTCGCAATTATTCTGCATTAGGGCTTTTACGGACCCTGGTCCGGCTTTCCTCGGGTAAGCGACTTCTTGCAAAGTCACGGCAGAAATGAAGCCGCGTAACTTATAATGCTGCTTACCATGCCTCTTTTCTTCTTCAAGGATGAGGGGAACCACGCTCGAAGCGGTACAGGCAGCTTGAACGAAATGAGATGGAATATGCTGCGTCGAGTCGCTAAATTATTGTGAAATTATCCAAGATCGCCAGCCTACTGAATTGAAGCTATCGGGCGCGATGTGTAAGTTAGCATTATATGTATCTGTGTCAATGTACGGTGATTGTGACTTGAACGTATGGCGCGAGAACTGTTTAATTATACTCAGTTCGAGTCATGTATGCCGGTGGGCAATGACGTAGGCTAGCGTTCCAAGCAAGGAGTATACACGCATCAACTTGATACGTACTCGATGACACTTCTTTCTTTCTTCCCTTTGTTCTGGTCCCGGGGTTGATATCCGTACATCATTTCCTGCAACTACATATTCACATCGTACACCGTTTCGTTCACTAAACGAGTGTCTTGCAGAAAAATTGCGATGATCGAACTGGAAGTCTGGTACGGGTAGCTAGCCAAAAGGTGTGGTCGCCGTTGCCAGTTTTTCCCCCTTCACCTCCGTGACTGAAGTTGGGTCTGATGTTCCTATGATGGACCAGGCGATGTAAGATCGGCCAGGCTGCCCTCAGGCCTCATATTCTCCTCTGAGGAGAGCGCCTTCTCGACGTCCTGTCATGGTTCGGTCATGAAAGAAAAATTAATCTGAACGAAGGCGCACCCTTTCTGGTGTGGAGAAAGTACTGCGCCTATCCATCCCTTCGCTATCTTTGGTCGCCAAGTCAATTATCGGCATACTCCACGGTGGCCACGGTGGGGTTTGTGACGGGTAACCCCCTCCTCCCCGTGCGTTAAGCCTAAGATAATAACGTGAAAGAGTGGGGCCGACGCAACAAGCGTGAAAGCTCACATCGCCACTGCGAAATTATGTATCAGTATGTCTGCTGAACCACACACATAAAGCAAGCTCACATAGCGTGTTCGTGTAGAGTTTACTCTTGCACAAATGGAATGGCATCCTAACACATGAACATGTCCGATGTGCAGCAATGACAAGGAGTACAAGGACGCGCATACCAGTAGAGGCAATCCTTCGCAGAGAGGTAGGAAGAAAGCATGCCGACCTGAAGAATTGATATCAAGATCGCCCGGTTGACTATGAACATGAATATCGTCTTGAGCGTTTCTGGCCGCCTGTCGGGGGAGGGGGGTTCGATACTCTAATCATGCGTTAACGAAGAACCTGCTCACTTCATGCTAGAACTGAGACGTGGAGTACCCAAAATGTAGCACAAGGAGGCTGATAAAAGAAGGTCTGACAGGAGAGCGGATGACTCTTCGATCGTCATCAAGATCTAAAGAGGAATGATTTTGCAGTTACATGACTTTGAAGCAGTGGACCTGCCTGGAACATAACATGAGAAGACGCCTCCGAGGGAACGCCGGTCAAAACGGTTCGCACTGACGTACAGTATTCTCAGTTTCGTGCAAAAAACATGCCAAACAGTACTGCTCACCAGTTCCTGCCACTGACAGGGTGGAAGCGTAAATACTTACTTGTCACCGGCG
>JBBPLJ010000203.1:19392-34967 GCA_038089715.1 Veloporphyrellus conicus
ACGAGTGTTCCGCCGCCGATGCTACCAATGCATCGAACAGGGTGCAACCCCAAAATGATGCATTGGAGGAGCAGACGGCGGCGACGACGAATATAAAACTTGGCCTCCCTGAGGCGCTGCCATTAAACGACGATACGCTCCTCGAGCAAACTGAGTTCACGTCATCTGACCCTTCTACGACGGCCCTGCTCCCCCACCTGGATCCGTCCTCGCAGCCCCCATTGCATCCCCTTGACCAATGCATCCTCCTATCCCTGTGTCTCAACGTGCGGAATACATCACCTTCGCACGGTTTGACAAATGAGCAGATGTCACCCTATGTCGCCCGAGTCATTTCACATCCTCGGAATTGGTCCGTTCACACCATGGCTCTCCTGCTCCGATCGCGGCTCGAATCCACTCGCACGCGGACCGTCGAGCGTTCTACGTTACAACTCCAAGTACTCGTGGACCAGATGCCCACGGCCGATTCCACACTTCCGGAAAGGCTGTCCTACTTCCACGCAATCCCTCTTCCTAGCAAATGGGAAATGGAGCGCGAGCTTGCGTTGCGTTATCTCTCCATCGGCGTCGTCAAATCGGCACTCGAGATTTTTGAGCGGCTGGAGATGTGGGAGGAGGTCGTCAAGTGTTGGCAGTCGATGGAACGCCGCGATCAAGCGATTGCCATCGTCCGAGACCTCCTCCAGGGTCGGAAGGAAGAAGCCGACAACGTCCTCTCGCGAGGCAAAGACATCTCTTCTGTGCGGCGTAGCGCGCTTGACAGCGCGAGAGAAGCCAAACTGTGGTGTCTTCTGGGTGATCTCGAGCCCGAAGATGCTGTCACGCATTACGAGCGTGCATGGGATGTGTCAGGGGCGACGTCAGCGCGTGCGATGCGCTCCTTGGGTGGGTATTACTTCGCTCGCGGGGCGTTCAAGAGTGCGATCTCATGCCTCTTGAAAACGGTCGCAATCAACCCACTCCTGTCGCGACCGTGGTTCCTCCTCGGGTGTGCGTATATGCGGACGGAGAACTGGAAGGGCGCACGGGACGCATTTAGCCGTTGTGTCTCCATCGACGACGAGGATGCAGAGAGCTGGAATAATTTGGCAACCATCTATCTCCGTTTAGAGGAAGCTCGCAAAAACGTGAGCGAAGAGCGAGACGAGGCACCCGAGGTAAGCTTGCTTTTTCTCGCGGGAGAATTTTTTTCCCTTTTTTTTCGCATGAACTGATCACCACGGATTGGTTCATGATGATGTTTTTGTTCAGGGACGAGATGATGGAGATAGTAAATCGGTCTCGTTCTCGAACAAGATGCTCGCTTTCCGGGCTCTCAAACAGGGTCTCAAACATAGATATGAGAACTGGCGCATGTGGTCTAATTATATGATCGTAGCCATGGACGTCGGAGAACTCTCCGAGGCATGTCGAGCACAGGTCCGCATCGTCGAGGAACGTGCCGCCAAGATTGGCGCGGAGTGCGTGGACGAACAGGTGGTCGCGCGTTTGGTCGATGCCGTGACGAGAACAGCGTCGGTGAACCCTGATCAAACTACTATTGCCACCGCCGCCGGTGCTCCTGCTGCGAGTGTAGAATGGAGAGAAGGAAGAGAAGAAGAAGCCGTACCACAATTACAATCCCAGTTAGCGCGGGAGACGAAGCATGCTGTCACGGATCCAAACGAAGAACGTGGTTTACTCCGACGCGTGTTAGATCTCTTTGAGCGGACAATCTTACCCCGCGTGTCTTCCCCGGGGATCTTGCATGCCTACGCTCGTCTGCTCACATGGCAAGGTCGGTGGGAAGACGCACTCAAGGCGCACATGGACGGCTATCGCTGCGGCACGGCTGGGACGTTTCAAAAGGGTGACACAGACGCCGAAAAGTGGCGCGAGGCCGTACGGGAGGTGGAGAAGATCGTAGGCGTGTTGCAAAATTTCGGACCACGGGTGCAAGGGTCCAATTGGCAACACCAGGCGCGGAGCATCGTGCGGACATTTATCGGGCGATCAAGAGATTTCGAAGACGAACCCGAGTGGTCCGGTTTGCTAGCGATACAAAACGAGCTTCAAGAGTGAGGCGTATTACTATAAGAGTGGCGGTGGTAGTATAGGAGAGATCGTAGGCATATCGAGGAGATATCGGTTCGTGAGTGCGCGATGGAATCGAAGCGAAATGGAACGAGCAGGAGGGGCAAAGTTCGTAACGCGACTAAAACATGGAAGCATAGGGCATGAAAAAGAAGCGGAACAAAAAGGATGGCGGGTTTCACAACGGCGGACGATATAGTTAACCTGCCATCAGATCTAACGAATATAGTGCATGGTGTGCATGAACCGAACAGAGGGAATCGATTTTACGACCGGGGCTGACAAATGACGGGTGTGTGCGTGCGTGTGTATGTGGCGTGGTCGAGAAAGCGGAGTGTAGGGGATATGACGGCCGAAACATAATTAAATGAAGTCTAGGGTCTTTTTTTTTTACCAGCTTAGTGCCATGGCCATGCGGTTGAGAGTGAGCGTCGTCAAGATTTCAGTCACGACGCTGAGACCGGCATGTTTAATCGTCAGCCGCGCGTTGAAGAGATCCTCGGGCTGGCTGAGCTCCCAAGTTGCGATGATCGTGCGTCCATCGAAACACTATAAATACAATTCAGGGTCAGCTCAAACGTCGATGCCCCTTGGGGAAGGATAATAGGATGATACAATAAATAACTCACCTCCATCTTTTGCGGAAAGATCTTCCATTTAAGTTCCTTGCCGTGTTGGGTCGTGAAATAGCGTGATCTAGTCTTTCAGGTTAGCGTCTTCCACAGTGCGGCCCGGTCACACGAGGGGGATCGGGAGAGGGGTCGAGGCAACGTACGTGCTACTGTCTTTTTTTTGGCGGAGATGATTCGCCATTGGGATTTCTTTGTCGTTTCCGTACACGAGGAATCCACGCGCCTTGTTCGGGCCGAAATAGAGGTAGGCGTTGTTCGGGCCCATGATGCCAGGATGCTGCTGACACCACTCCGCCTCTCTGGCCACCTGCACGATGATGTTGGGCTGTTCGTGGACCTAGAGGAGGGGCAAGTATGGGCACGATTGTACAGAACGTATAGCAAGGTTTAGACAGACCGTTTTCCTGTGAACACGGGATGAGTGGTTAGAACGGGGCGGGTGCAAAGGCAGACGCACACAGTAAAGGCAGGTCTACTCTCGAGATCCTCGAATCTGTGGGAGAACGGGTTGTCACCGTACTGCAAGAGGATGTATGCGCCGGCCATGGTGGGGGAGGGAAGGAGGGGAGTGGATGTCCATGGCTCTCGAGACGGCGCGCTCTTTAATTCACGGACAAGGGCACTCTCGATCGGGAAATCTATGATGTCGGCACTGCCACCGCGATGCCCACGTGGATTTGAAACCACGTGGATGTGTCATCCTCCACGGACCAATCCAATCAAGGTGTCGCTGTTCCAACGCGAGTTTCAATTTTGCCGTGTCAATTTCCAAAAGAACAGCACCAATTTTATTTTACACTCAAAAAGAATTATATATGATCCTCGGCCACGCGTAATCAATGTGACATGCGTGGAGATGATTTGTTCGTTTTCGTACTCTGCCCGAGACCCAGTCTGCATCAGTCATACACTAAGACACGACCGTCAGCCAAGATCCGACCTTCGGTACATAGACACATACCATGAACGATGCCTGGACTCAGCATGTGAATAATTCGCCGCGGCCAGAACGACAAGCACGCACCGTAAAACAGGGTCCACACCAGAATGAATGTGAACATATTGTCCTGGCCGGGGTTGACCAGCTCCCCGAGACCGCCAGAAAGGTATTTGGCGGGGCTTCCTTTGCAGTTGATGGCGTATATGACAAACGACGTCGACAGCACGGACGCTGCGAACAGTGCGAAGCCGTGCCAGTTCTCGAGGCCCAGTATCCCAGCCACGGCGCCCGCAAAGCAAGCGGAAAGAAACTTGACAGACACGAGAGACTGATTGTGCAGTACGTTGGGGGCAAAGACCAGTTGGGCCGCGGAATCGGAGGGGGACGCCATGGAAGACGGTAAAGATGAGAGCCGGGCGGCGAATTCCCACGATCAAGATCACCCCTGTTGATGTGCGCTGAGTAATGAATACAATGAACGGCTCATATATTTAATCGCAGTCGGCCGCCTCGCCCATCTTCTCTTGATGATAAAAGATGGGCCGCCAGGATCGATAATATGGCTGTGCGATCCGTTTTCATTGATTTCATTGTACCCGTACAGTACAAGGACAGCCAGTATGCCATCGATGTCTTGGGCACCGATATGGACGCTCAGTGCAAATGAACACCAGACTCGTAGAATCATTGTGCCCTGCTAGTACCCGCCCAAAAATGGACAGGCCACCTTTTGAGCGTTCGTCGATCACCTATCACATTTCGTTTTTTTATCGCCATCACCGCGACCTTCCACCAACTCCCACCCACACTACCCCCACCCTTTGTGCTACATGTCCAGAATAGCAGACGGCCAAGCAATTAAAGTCGGCGTGATCGGTGCTACGGGGACCGTCGGCCAGCGCTTCATCACCCTCCTCGCCAACCACCCATGGTTCACGATCCACGCCCTCGGCGCCTCAGCCAGATCGGCAGGCAAGCCCTACTCGAAAGCTGCGAATTGGAAACAGACCACGCCAATACCAACCATCGCACGAGATATGATCGTGTCCGCGTGCGAGCCCGTGCACTTCAAAGCATGCGCGATCGTCTTTTCGGGACTCGATGCGGACATCGCTGGAGAAATAGGCAAGCACCTCTGTCTCCTTGCTCTCGTTCTGCCCCCTCTGGCTCGCTCGCTCACGCCTGGTTTTTCTTTCCTTCTTGCTTTCTATCTCTTGGACAGAGGGCGCCTTTAGAGCCGCCGATCTCGCCGTCTTCTCAAATGCCAAAAACTATCGACGCGATCCCCACGTTCCCCTCATCGTCCCGCTCGTCAATACCGCTCACCTCGCCATGATCCCCCAACAACGCACCCTGCACGATCCCCCGCTCACCAAGGGTTTTATTCTCACCAACGCCAACTGCTCCACCACGGGACTCGTCATCCCCCTCCGCGCGCTCGAAAAAGCGTTCGGGCCGATCGAGGCCTGCATCGTCACCACCATGCAAGCCATCTCCGGCGCCGGGTACCCCGGCGTATCCGGCCTTGACGTCGTCGATAACATCGTCCCATACATCGGCGGCGAGGAGGAAAAGATGGAGTGGGAGACGCTCAAGATTCTCGGGAACCTCGTTGATGCCGATGACGGCTCAAAGGAGTTTGACATGCGCGCGAAACAGCCCCTGCGTGTGTCCGCGTCGTGCAATCGTGTCCCCGTCATTGATGGTCACTTGATGACCGTATCGGTCCGCTTTGCGCGGCGGCCGCCACCCAGCCCACAGCAAGTGCGTGAGGCGCTTGTGGCATATACCCCCGACACACAAGCCTGCCCCTCCGCTCCTGTGCATGCTATATTCGTGCACGAAGAGTCAGACCGTCCTCAGCCGCGCTTGGACAGGTATTATCAGGACGGAGCAGGGGTTTCAGTCGGCCGAGTCCGGCAGTGTGCGGTACTGGATGTCAAATTCATTGTTCTTGCCAACAATGTCTCCATCGGCGCTGCTACTAGCAGTATCATCAATGCGGAGGCGGCAGTTATGAATGGGCACGTCATTCACTGAAGGGTCTCAAAAGGAACCTGGTGTGCGACCAATGTAAACAGGGTTATAGGATCTAGGTACAATCTGGATTAAACATGCATAGTGCAGGATATAGGATCAAAGGCAGAACGGCAAAGGAAAATAAAGCTACCATTCTGCAGAAATGTATTATGGTAATGCAGAGGTAGCTTACTGTAGGGGATAGGGATATCATATCATCTGCGAGGGATCTACCCAGTTCGCGAAGAGCGGTCGCGCATCCGAACAAACGTGTTAATCAGACTCATCATGTTACCAATGCCCTTCTCTTCGGGAAGCCAATCTCCGTTGTTGACACACAGAATCTTCATCCGTTCGTGGTAAAGGAGGTCCGGAAGCAGTTTTGGTGTGATCAAAAAGTATTGGCAGCTGTCGGGCCTACAAGTCACATCAACCATGGAATTGTGTACCGCACGTTCTGCACGTTGGTCCATTCCCTAATGGACCGATTTATACAGCATCGCTCGTCGGCGGAGGAATGGACGTACCTGGTTGATCTCATCCACCAAGGAGAACGGCGTTCGCGCTTCTTCCGTCAGGCTCATCAAGTAAAGGATAGTCGTCAGGGACCGCTCCTGAAAAAATCGAAATCAATACATTATGTTAAAATCGGGACTAGACGTTGCGTACTCCTCCCGACTGCCTCTGGCCGGTTAGAAGTTGCAACTTCTCCTTGTCACGGAACTTCACGAGAATGTCAATGGCCCACTTGTCATAATCGTCATGTGGGCTAATCCTTATCTCGCCAGCACAACCAATCTCTGTTTACCAATTACCAAGGGGTGGAACGGTCACCACGCAGCTAAACTTACTGTCGAAGGCAGCAGAAAATTTCTTCCCAATGCTTTCCACAAGCCTTTCCAGAGCGGGTTGCCAATTGTCCTATTCGCGAGAAAAGTAAAAATAAAAACCACTTTAGTCAACCGCATGCAAACTTGACGTACTCGGGCAGATTTGATTTCCCGCTCTAGCCGCTGACTGGTTTCCTCTTTGTCGTGCAGCGTCTTAGTTAGCTTTGCGATCTGAACGCAGATCGGTCCTCATCCACAAATTACGCAACTGGCTGAACATACTTCTGCCTTTCTTTTCTCGTACTGTTCAATCACGCCTGGGTTTGTCTGCATGATCATTTCCAGGCTGGCCTGTTGAACCTCGAGTTCCGCCCGCAGTTCCTCTACTGTGCGTTGATGGATGGATCCGTCCTTGATGGCGTTCTGTCAGCACCATCCACTTTGCTTCTCAGTGACGACATTAACGCACCACTTCCATTTTTGCAAATCGTTCTTGGAATTCCTCATCCATCTCTCGAACAAGTGCAATACTCGTATCCCGTTTCTCCTTGGCCTCAGCTTTCAAGGCGATGTAGAGTCGATTAGCTGTGGGTATGTGATGAATATATGTCCGCGGAAATAACAAGATGATTCACCTTCCTCAAACTCGGCGAGCGCTCGCTGATACCCTGCGTCCTTTTGCTGACATAGGATCTCAAGTGCGTCCCTGTTTGCGCCGACCTGTAAAAACTCAAGTCCGCTACGAGTAGCAGCCATTTGATCGGCAACGGCAGCACTGATGAGTTGCTACACATTCGGGAACGCGTGAGTGTTCAGAGCTGAGAGTGTGGATGTGAAACGAACCGCATACTCCAGGGATATCTTGACGCGTTTCTTTGACAATTCGAGCAGCTTCTTCTTTAGCTGAGCCCGCTCCTCGTCAGCTGAGGGAGCATTCTCCAACTCTTTTAGTTTATTCCGATTGTTCACTACAGATGGTCGCAACACTTTGTCTGAATGATGAGGCGTTTCAACGCACCAATCTTGGCACCTAATGTTGCTAGGTGCTTCTGCGTATCCACTACAGTCTTCCTTCTATTATCAAGATTTTCCTTCACGGAAGTTTAGTCAAGTGATATTCCCAATAAATGGAGAACACGCAACAAATTTCTTCTTATACTGAGTTTCCTCTGCTCTGATCTCTCGTTCTTCTGTTGCCAGGGTGTCAGAGTCCCCGTTGATAATCTCCAAGGCTTGCCTGGCCTCTTGGATAGTTTGATCCAGTTTCTTCTTGATCTCAGGATCCACTGCAGCATCGTAAGGTTTTGTTTCATGTGTGAAACTTAAAGCACTCACCAGCACTACTAACGAGATTGCGAGCCGGCCGGACTTCACGCGTCATGTTTTGCGCCGCGCGCTTTCCATACCGCGAGCGCTGAACGATGTTGATCACTTTTCCGGCGATAAATGTGGCTCCACCACCTTCTCCACGTGGACCAACACGCGAGACTGCTTCCATAGCCTTCCTTGGGTCGACCTTCGAGCCGTCAAGGGCAATAGCCTGCATAAAACATATAAGTCAAATGTAACAAAGAACAAAAGAGATAGCACACTGTACGGTGCAGATTGATCTCCCGAGTCAGATACCACAACAAACCATCGGGGCATCTGATTTTATCGAGACCATACGCATCAAAACCGAGGGACTTTAGCTGTTCAAGAAGTTAGAAGAGTCTCCAACGATAGAATTTAGAACGGACCTCTTCATCGCTCATAGGTGGGCCGGGATGGTCAACTTTGGGACGGAACCAGGTATTAATTTTTGTGTCCTTCCTCACGCCCGCCTCGTTTGAGTCGTTCAAGCAATGGTTGAGCAACTCATAATCTTCTTCGCATTGCGCGACAAGGGTCTTTGAAAAAGGGTAGACTATGAGAAGTCGCACGGATAAATTAATATTCACCTTCAATTGATTGGCATTGAAGCAAGCTTCCACGGCATTTGTGAACCTACTGTCAGGGACACTGCAACAAATCATGGGTGGTTCAAACACCTCCATCTTGAACCTGCTCTGATTGTTGCGAAGCCATGCGACCGCGTCGGCATGGGCTCGATCCCATGTACGAAGGTTCTCAAGCTTTCGATGGCGCTCATCGTCCAGCCGCTGCAACCTGACACCACAAATTATGAAGGGGCAGACCAAGGATAAGTGCTAAATTCCTTACTGGTTCATAGCCTCGTCAATCCTGACCTTCTCAGCGGCCGACGCATCAATATTTGCCTTCTGGCGCCCCTGCAGTTCTTCCATGCGGTCTCTCGTGCGGTCGCGATCAACGTTCAATTGGCGCTAATTGATATGTACCGTAAGTGTCAAGTGTTGCATCGTTGGAAGATTACCAGACAATCGCATTAGTTATCACTTGTAGATCTTCCAGTTGAGGGGGGTTATCGATTTCGTCTTGCATCTTCCTGATCTGGTTTTCGAGGTCCTTGATTTTTTTCGCGCGGTCCTTCTCAGCACGCTTCAATCCATCAAGGGTGTTAGTGACTTCCTCGGCGTCGTTCTCCTGCAAGGAACCAAATGATTATTGCCTAGCATAGAAGTGCAAATAGAACGAACAAGCTTTTCGCATTGTTGCCACCTCGTCCTCATCTGCTGGAACTTTGCCTTGGATGCATTCTTCTTCTTTTCCCGAGCCTTTTCGAACTCCTTGTATTGAGCAGCTAATTGTCTATACAAGTGTCGGAAAATCCGGCCAGTGTGAGGGGAG
This sequence comes from Veloporphyrellus conicus, assembly GCA_038089715.1. Taxonomy (NCBI): domain Eukaryota; kingdom Fungi; phylum Basidiomycota; class Agaricomycetes; order Boletales; family Boletaceae; genus Veloporphyrellus; species Veloporphyrellus conicus. The sequence continues at coordinate 28,638 of JBBPLJ010000203.1, forward strand.
TATAAACTCACTCGCGCTTCGTGTGTACGGGAGCGTTTTTGTCTCTGAGCTCCGCAACACGAGCATGGAGCTTGCGCTGGCTGTCTTTGGCTTGAGCGTAGCGTTCCTTCGCCTCGTGATATTCGTTGACAGGGATCAAAACGTTCAGTACAGAGATCTGGAAAATGGTGATATATAGAGATCAACTGCAAAGAATTTGAAATCCAACATACCTCCTTCTCGATCCGCATGCGCTCTTGGTACCGCGCTACGTCACGTTCAAGTTGAGCGTTGCGCTCCTCCATCACTGTGAGGGATTCCTGATGCTCTTTTATCCGCTACAATGGCTGTCAATAAACCGGACGAATCTTGGCGTGAAGGTACATATTACCTCTTGTACATCCTTGAATTCTTTGCCCGACGTAATGAGGGTGTCATGCCACTTTATCAAGTTGGCGTCACCCGCAGCTCGCTGAGTCTCCCTAAGCAACTGCTGGGGAGTCATTTGCGCAAACTCGGAGACCTTGTCTTGGGGGAGGAATGAGCTAGATGTGCATGTATGCGCTTAGCATACGAAATGTTATCAATGCGCAATTCTCTATTACCAAAGATTGCCAACTTGAACGTTTAGCTTAGCCATGCGGCTGGATACTTCTTTACCAGTAGTCTGCTGGCCATTCAAAGTGAACGTGGATGACCTAGTCTTCGAACTGATGTTGCGCCGAATAACAAGGTTCTTCTCCCCTTTGGCACTTTTCAGTTCGATCTCAATGTAACCCGTTTCCTTATCGTTTTTCACGTAAGAGCTGATCTCGCTAGCACGACCCAAGATCTAAAGGTAGACGTCAATAACTGATTCACAGAGCATATAGTAAACTGACACTCGGGGGCCAATTCAGACCAAGACAGATTGCACATGCAATGCTACTCTTCCCGGTGCCATTGGGACCGAAAATCATGTTCAGATAAGGGCCTGGGCGAAACTCCACCCAATCGTAGGTGACAAAATTCTGCAACTGAATGCGAACTATGGAGCCGGGAATATAGCTACGAGAAGTCCGTAATGTGAACCCGTTTTCAACGCCATCGAAAGTAGTAACCCACCCATCAACGTCTCGGGGAAGTGTACGGACGATCTCTCGTGGCACCCGGTTTGGGCTCGAAGGAACGGAAGCGCCAACCGAATTGACCCTAGCGCGCTTGCTCCCTCTAAGCGTTCCCTCCCCTTCTTCATCGTCATTTTCCTCGAGTCCTTCACCCTCAGCATCTTGGTCTACCTCATTTGCTTGCGTACCGTTGGGTTCGAAGGAGTCTTCTTCGTCTTCATCGGACACGACGCGTCGCTGTTTGCCCTTCCCTTTTCCGGCGTTCTCCTGTTTGACTTTTACTTGTCTTTCGTGCGGGCTTAAACCGACGTTCTCTTTGAGAGAGTCGGAATCATTCATAGTCGATGCACGCGTGCGACGTGCCATCGCTGCCGTGCCGCCGTGAACCAAAGGGCGGAGAGGTGTTAACGCAAGCGAGACGCGTCCGAGATTAGTGGCACCTGGTGGTTTAGGGTAGGACATTTCGAGTTACGGCCCGCCACCGGGCCCGATCAGGCTCTCATCGTACATGAACATTCGGAGAAAGAGTACTACGCACGATCTTGCGACCCTTCGTTTACACCCAGATGGATCTCGCGTCCAGCAATCCTCTTTAAACACAAGACGTCGCACAGCAACATCCACGGTCTTAGATCCAAGGGGTAATTGGATTGCCAAAGATGCAGGAGGCAAAAGTTCAATCAAGAGACGCAGGAAAATTGACCGCTCCTACACGCGCGATGCTGACGGCGAGTTCATCGGTCCGTCCGACGACGAGGGGCATGCATGCAGTCAGAGTAAGGGTAAGCAACGCGCTCGCGACGACGAAACTCCAGACGAGGATTTGCCTCAAGACCTGGGATTGGAACGATTGAATCCGAGGACTAGGCAACGTCTCTCCTTTATGTGCAATCTCAGCTTCCTGGACCCCGCTCCGGTCTCTGTTTCGTCCCTGGAACAAGATACAGGGTTTTCAGATGCCACTTCTCCACGCGAACCATTTGTCTCTTTCTCAGACCCGGCCCCTGTGAGTGTACCGTCCTAGGCATGATGGTCCCATCCTGACGTCACTGGAGGACCTATTGAAGGCCATTCATCATTTTGCTAGCTGTTACTTTCTCGAAAGAGGACAGCTGTGTGATAGTAGCAGGGATTACCGCGGAGAAAAAAAGGAGAGGAGCAAACAATCGCACGGAAACATTCACACCCTCGCTGCCAACGCACCGAAATACCAGGATATCAATTCAGAAAGCGAACACTCAGAGACGGAGGACGAGACGATTGAAGAGAGCGAAGACGATAACGAGGTCACAAATGCCGGGGACAGCAGGAGAGAAGGGCCCAGCACTAAAGCTGGTACTTACAGCAAGGATATGTACAAAGCTTTCGAAGGCTCTGCCCTCATGGCCATAGGTTCGTCGCCAAATCTCTGTTCGGATGTTTACTAACATATTGCAGGTATTGTGCTGCAGGAACATGTGGCGCACACTCTCTTGTCGAGACCCCATATCTCACAGGAACCTCAAAGCACGAAACGGAGAAGAGCCGAGTAGGAGAGCTATCAGAGTCCCCTTTCTGTTGGAACGACCGCCACAGCAGGATGCAGAAGTATATTATGCAGAATGAAGGAACGAGTGCTACTTCGACAGTGGCGAGCGTGCTGAGGCCGTATTCTTGCGATCAAGCTTCAAGATGTGCTTGTCCGTCAAAGTACCATCCTCCCACCGTTTCAGGACATTATCCCCGTAAATGCCTGGATTCGGCCCACCGAAAACCTTGAGTCGTGCCATGCGCCGATCTCGTAGTTTGTTCTTGGGTAACATTCCTGAGACAGCATGGTAGATAATCTAGAGAGACAACACGGATTTCCAGGAACTTGAACCACACGGGGCAAACAGGGACGCACCTCGTTTGGTTTCTTTTCCATCATAGTCTGATAAGGCGTTTCCTTGAGACCACCCGGATACATGGAATGTTTTCGATATACGAGTTGCTCCTCTTTTCTCCCCGAAACCTTGATTTTTCGCGCGTTGGTCACCACGACATAGTCGCCACAATCGACTAGGAAGCAATCGAACCAAAGTCCGACATGTCTGACGCAGCAAATACTTACCACCTTTGTCATATATGGGCTTGTGCTTGCCCATGAGCACAAGCGCAATCCTCTCTGCAAGTTTTCCTAACACCCTTTCCGATGCGTCGACGTGGTGCCATACCCGGGCGTAGGCAAGAGCGGTCTGTCATCGTCTTGAGTAAATCCTTTTTCCCATAAACCAAACAGAAAAAGCACCGTACATTACCAACGGCCTGCGACATCGTCAATTGAAGTTGTTCAATACAGACAACCAATATTTTCGACGCCTACACCTTCCCTTACGTAATCATGCGAATCAGGCAACTGAGTAGTTTTGTTCGGTTCCAAACTTCCAGTGGAAAGCGGCGAAGTCACCACCACGACTCCTACTTGCGCAGCATACACAAGGGAATCTGATATCCTTGTTTATGTTTTATATATACAGCATGACAAATACAGGATCTATTGCACTCTAAAAACCAACCACGATAAAGCAACCGGGGTCGACCCCGGACCATGTGTTAGTCAGACCCTTGACGTCATCATCTTCTGACTGCTATGGCTGAGAAGCTTGATAACTCGGCACCAAGTACCGCCTCCTCCGCACTGATGGGCAAACTACGGATCTTGTGCAGGGTGGTCACCGATACTAAGCACTGCCTGAGTCAAAATTTGGTATTCTCCGCAGAATTTCCATCCAGACGCTGCCCCATCAGTTGCACTTGCGTAGTCTCGTTATCACCCACGCCACTGACACGGGGTCTGGACGGCGGAGGTCGGACCTATGGGCCAAAGCAAACACGACTTGCGGCCTTGATCCGACGGGCTTGAGGTACTGTTGATGTGTTAGCAGTGGTGTTTGACTGTCATAGACAAGCAGAACCGGGAGAAGACGCTGGAGACGGCGTTGACACAAACAGTGGGCGGTATCAATTATTTATCATGGTGGCGTGTGTGTGACAAATGGAACACATTGATATCATTGATAGTCGGACCCACCACCAGGTTCAGCGCTCTGGCCTTAGGAGAAACCATATTTCTGGCAATATGCTTCAGTAGAACGGTTAGCTTGGCTCTGCGGTAATCGAGGGTGTCAGACGGTCACAACCACCACCCGATGGTCCCGGGTTGGACTCCCGACCCACAGAAGCGCATCTAATTATAAGCAAGTTCAAATTCAAGCCAACGTTGTTTGGTACAAAAGGAGCAAGAAGGCATCTTATTCTGAATTGCGGCATGATCAGATCAGATAGTCTTCCATTTACCATGATACACTACCCGTGAGGCTCCGCGGACATGCACGAATATAAGTTCCTGTGTCGGTGCCAGAACCCAGCGGTGCGCCCGTTTTTCTGGAACTTCTGCAAGTAGCTCGACTAACAGAGGGCTATATAAAAACAACGCATCTTTAACGTTCTAGAACAAAAATCATCATGTTCCCACCTTTCCTCATCGTCTGCGCTGCTGCCGTGATAGCCTATGTGATCCCATGGCTCGCGGGTATCCGCATGAACTTCTTCAATGTCCCAGAATTTCCCCCGCAAGTCCCAAGCTTGTTGGCGGGATACGACAACGGGTTGCTGTATGTCCTCAACCCGCGCGCTTTTCTCTCCCGTTGCCAGTAGGTATCGGACCACTCGACTGTCTATCCGCTGATGCGAACACAAAAGCAGACAGCGATGCGGTCCTGTATACCGGGTGTCACTTGGCTCCTGGCGACTCATAGTTGTCTCCTCCGCCGATACTATTTCTTCGGTCTTCTCGACTCCTCCCCAGTCGCTTCGCAACGACATCATGCATCGAGAGATGTTCTACGTTGTTGCTGGTATCAAGTCCAACTACGCACATCTCCACGGGGTCATGGTCCGCGAGCTCTACCCGCTTGTCGACAAGACTCTGTCACCGCGGTCCCTTGGGGGGACCATGCAGGGGTTTGGTCTTGCGCTGTTATCCCAGATCAACAGGTCCATCCTGGACCACAGCGGACCAATGTCCCTAAAGAATCTCACCCACGAACCACTTTACATCGCTTCGAACCTTGTCCTTCTCGGGAGCAGCTTTCCCACTGATACCTTCAAAGATTTTCAGACCCTCAACAAAAGTGTCCCGTACCGTTTTACAAGGACGCTACTGTGGCCATGGAGTTGGCCATCCTATGCAGCACGAATGCGGCTCCTGCAGGCGCTCCGGGACTACCTGCGGCGAGGGGAGGTCGCCGCCTGTGACACCCCATTTTCCCAAGAATTCATGAAAGTTTTCAAGGACAACGGCATCCAAACCTGGGAAGGTGCCCAGTTGGTGGCCAACTTTTTGTGGGGAGTTCACAGCAATACGATGAGCAACGCGTTCTTCTTGTTTTGCTTTCTGCTGGGCGATCGCGACGCCTTCGCACAAATCCGCATGGAGATTGATCTAGCTGTCGAAAAGTACGGTAGCCTGGAGGTGTTGCTACAAGCCGATGCCAGCGAGTTGGATGACCCGTCATTCAGGCTACTGACCTCTGCGATCATGGAGACCATGAGACTCACGGGCTTGCATGCCGGTGTCCGCCAAGCTAATTGCGACTTTGACCTGAACCTCAAGGATGGATCTACGGTATCCATAAAGAATGGAGAATATATCTTCGGAAACGTCCATGCTGCGCACATGGACACAGCGGCCTTCATGAATGCCCCAGATTTCGTGGTCGATCGGTTTGCACAGCGACCCTACCGGAAAAAACATTTGCAGACGGAAGGATATCCATTCCACTCTTTGGGCGGCGGTAAACACATCGTGCGTACTACCTCTTACTTCTTAGTCCCTTAATGACGCCCACGCCATTGCAGTGTAAGGGAAGGTGGTTGGCTGTGTACGAAATCCAGGTCTTCGTGATAATCTTGCTCCACAAGTTTGATTTCCACCCGACAGGGGAGAATGCGACCAGTTGGTGTCTTCCTCGAGTGCATCCACGTAGTATCGGGGTGATACACACAGAAGAGAACATGTTCGTACGGCTGTCTCCACGTGAAGGATAGGTTTTAAACAGGGAGTCAACTGTAATGATACTTGCTTACTAGTAGTACTTGTTAGACGAACTACGATATAGGCATTAGGCCAAAGACGTGCAAGCTAAGCACGGCCGAGCCATGCCGAATATGAATTGATTGACTCAGATTATAAAGACACTGAGCATCGTATATAAGACGAGGT
>JBBPLJ010000204.1:4023-18232 GCA_038089715.1 Veloporphyrellus conicus
GTGGACATGGTGCGCGGCTCACCATATGAACCTCATATATAACTTCAAATTTTGACGCAGACATCATGACATATGCACTATCAACCTTTGTATCTATCCCGAGTATTAGTTCTGATCCTTTGTATCTCGAAGATTGCCGCCAAGCAGCCATTTGGTTGAAAAAGTGTCTTCACCAACTTGGTGCCGAGTCAACATTAGTAAGGTCCCCCGCTTACATATCATAACTAGTGATTGAATTCCAGATTTTAACAGTTGCCTACGAGTGAGCACGGGAATCCGCTGGTCTTGTCGACCTTTCATGGAACGCAGGGCAAACACCCAAAGCATCGGATATTGTTTTACGGGTAGATTCGTGCTATTCTTGCCCTTTTCATTCGATCTCAATCTCGATTTCTTCAGACATTACGACGTTATCTCAGCTCCCCCTGATGGCTGGGACTCTGACCCTTTCACTGTCACTGGTCGAAATGGGTACTTATATGGACGTGGTGTCACTGATAACAAGGGTCCTATCATGGCAGTGGCGTGTGCTGCCGCCGAATTGCTAAGGAAACGGGCCCTCGGTGTCGACCTGGTGCTCCTGATCGAGGGCGAGGAGGAAGCGGGCAGCGCCGGCTTCATGAACGCCGTTTCTGCACACAAGGTTTTGCTCTTCCTCCTGACGCTTTCAACATTTTCATATTTTCATCTTTCCAGTCTCAAATTGGAGACATCGACGCTATTTTGCTTAGGTATCGTCTCATTCTAAACACGACTGAGCATTTCTGACCTTTCACGTAGCAACTCTACCTGGATTACTGAATATCCACCATGTATTACATATGGGTTGCGTGGAGTTGTCCATGCTACGGTAGAGGTGTGTCGTGTTCTCAGAGCCTTGAGGTTTGAGGTTCACCTCTAGATTTCTCTTGAATAGATCGCCAGTGGTGCTGCTGATAAACATTCTGGTATTGATGGGGGAGCTACGACTGAACCCATGTTCGATATGTAAGTAGGATCTCCGTTACCATTACCATAGCCCATTCCTTGACATTCAAATTGTCTAGGATACGCTTACTTGCAACGCTAACGGACGGCCAACATAGCATTGCGATTCCGGGTTTTTGTGTGTCGCTCAAATCTTAAAACACTGTTACTGGCTTAAACACGATTTTAGATGACAATGTTCGTCCCCAAACCGAAGATGAAAAACAGCTCTACGAGTTGTTGTCGTTGGTGGCGCATAGCCCCGCCTCAGTTCTCTCTTCGCGATGGCGTGAGCCCTCGCTCACAGTGCACAACATCTCTGTCTCAGGCCCTGGAAGTAAGGCCCATAGCTTTTCCCTTTATGGATCTTCAAATCGATGAACCTGCAACAGATCCCACCGTCATTCCCGGAAAGGTGATAGCCAAACTGTCGCTACGCATCGTGCCAGACCAAGATCTAGAGACGGTCTCGCGCACACTAGTCTCCCACCTCAACGCATCCTTTGAGGTGTTCCAATCGCCAAACAAGCTTTCTGTGCGTTTTCCCGCCTCTTGGTGATGGCTGAGGAGTTTGGGGCTCAGGTTTCCTCCGCTGTCTAGGTCGCCATTGATCACACCGCAGACTGGTGGCTAGGCGACCTCAACGATCCGTGGTTCAAGGCGCTTGAAACGGCCGTGCGGGAGGAATGGGGCGTAGAACCCCTGCGCATCCGCGAAGGCGGCGTACGTCCCCTCTTTCCAAGTCGAGAAATATACTCACCACCAGTTGACCCGCCCCTTCTTTCTTGTGGCCAGTCCATCCCGTCCGTTCCCTGCCTGGAAAAAACGTTCCGATGTCGCGCCCTTCACCTTCCCCTCGGCCAGAGTTCCGTGCGTATTCCATTTTCTTTTGCTTTTCTTGTGCGACATCTGTCACGAATGCTGAGAAATGTTGCTTCTATCAAACAGGATCGCGCGCATCTACCCAACGAACGGATTTCGCTTGCCAATCTTTGGCGAGGAAAAGCCGTCGTTGAACGGTTCTTGACCAAGGTCGCGGACACGTGCCAATCTGTAGCGAATGTAGCATCGTAGCATTATTGATTCGAACGTCATCTCTCGTTTTCTTGCTACCCCCCCTTTTTCATCTTAGCGTAGCCCTTCGTCACCATATCTCAAATACAAAGCGTTTGCCCTGCGGTATCAATCATTACACATTCGCCCACGAATCCGAAGCTGAATCGAATTGCCATCTCCTTCGATCATCCTTCTCCAGGCAAGTAGCACATGGACATATTAGCATATGAGTCAACGACGAGAACAAGCCAAACGAGAGAAAAAGAAAAAGAAAGACAAGAGCATAAACACCTCAAACAATACCTGCTCTGAAAAAAAGTCCATCGGCAGCGCTGACAACGACAACCACCGAAAAACGCACAAAAAAATCTAGTTTGCACGTACGTCCCAACATAATGGGGTAACGCAGCAAGCAAAAGCGTCGAGAATTTAGTCAAAAGGGGGGTACACAGTTGCAGGCCAGCCCGTCATTGCAAATTTTTAAACTGGAAAACTACACACATGTGGCACCCCATCCCGTCCTTTGTGTCGTACGCAGCGAGTGGGCCCGTAGGCCGTGTCGCATGGAACGAGCCCAGGACTCGACGTCACAGCCTATCTAGGCATCTAGAAATGCATAAACAAAGGCACCAACAGAACCCAGCTACAACAAGAAAGAAAGGAGCAGACGAACGCGAAGGATGCCTCGAGCGAACAAAAGAAAACAAGAGGTTCGCGTATCGGCGGCCAGGGATGGGGGTCAGGAAAAGAAACAGGGGTATGAAGGGGACAGTCCAGCGAAAGATCACAAGAAAAACGACGTCGATTTTTGAGAAAACAAATGCTATGGTGTCACCAATTCATCGTGCTCTCTCGCAGAATGGGCGTGGAAATGGCACCCGGTTGGATCACGCGACGCGCACGCGCGTTTGTGACGTGGTGATCGTAACCTTCCTCCTCTACTTGTGTCGATTGGTACCCTCTCAAGCTGTCTTCAGCATAGTAGAAACTCCTCCGCCGTTGACCACCGACGCTGTCCCGATCAAACTCTTGGCCATCCGGTCGTACCCCTACATAGTCGGCATTATCAGGTAGACGTCTGTGGGCAAGTGCACGGTGTCTCTTATAGGCTCTGTAGCCAACAAATGCGATGATGATGATCGCTATGGCACCAAGGGAACTGACCACGCCAATGATAGCGTCTTGGCGGACACTGGAACTACTGGACGAGGCCGCAGAGGTGCTACCTCCTCCAGGGGTCGGACCCGTGATCGCGTCCAGTTCCAGACTTGGGTCAACACATGCCGCCAGCGCCGAAGCGATAGAATTAGTTTGGGCCGTGTAGAAGCTGGACTTGAGGTCCGAGATGAGGCTGGCAAGCGTTGACACCTTGTCACTTGGTATGTAACCCATCCAGATGGTTCCGAGCATGGAAACATCGCTTGGGGATTGATATGACGAAGGCTCGTAGACCATCAGCTCATAGTTTTGCACCTCCGCCACTACCGTGGAATTAATTTGAGGACAATGAAGCACTTAAATTGGAAAAAACATACCGCTAATGTCCAGTGCCGTGGCAAGTACCAGAGGGAAGTATTCAAAGATCTGCCCTGATGAATCCGAACTCTGCGCCACAAACTGCCAGTTAAGCGAACCATTGAATAGAATATCGATTGCAGTATCGGTGCTCGGGACGCTGCTGATGTCAAGCGTTGGTTGTGGCAGAATAACTCGGGGCAGTCCGTTAGGAAGGGGAGGGACGGAAGGGGTAGCTGTAGGGACTACCGATAGCAACGAAAAGGTTGTTGCGCTATGTGTAGTCGTTGGCGAAGCACTATTGAGCAAAAGGGAGGAAACTGTGGACAAGTAATTGTAGTTGGAATTACTGGAAACCGAGCTGGTGGTGGTGGCCGTAGCAGTGAAGGACATAGAAGTGCTTGAAGAAATAGTTGATGCAGCGCTACTGCTGTTAAAAGGGAAGCTTATAACAGTGGAAGTAAGCAAAGAGCTTGTTGAACTGGCCGACCTTGAGAGCCAAGTGTCAGTACTACGTAGTGCATGGTAATATATCTCATATACCATGAATTGGTGGAAGTGGGCACCGAGATGGTTAGCGAAGTCGACTGGGAGTGACTTGTCAGAGTGATCGATGGCGTTGACGATAGCGAGAGCGAAAGAGTACTTGAATCCGTCTGAGTGGCCGAAGAGGATGAAGTAGAACAACCAAGACCTAAAAGATCATTACACGAGGTCGTCGAGGCACTGGACGCGGTAGATGCACTGGTCGGTTGGCTGTATGACGTCGACGAGGCTCCAGAAGATGTGGGTGAGCTACTCGCAGAACAACCCAGACCTAAAAGGCTGTCGCACGAGGTCGTCGGGGCGCTAGATGCACTGGCTGATTGGTTAGACACCGTCGGTGACACCGCAGTAGAAGTCGGTGGGCTACTTGTTGGAGCGGGACAACCGAGACCTAAAAGACTGTCGCACGATGTTGTCGGGGCGCTAGACACAGTAGATCCACTGGCTGACTGGCCGGACACTGTCGGCGATGCCGCAGTAGATTCACTAGCTGGCTGGCTCGATGCACTCGGTGACGCCGCAGTAGAAGTTGGTGGGTTAGTCGACGATGCAGGACAGCCCAGACCTAAAAGATTATCACACGATGTCGGCGAAGCCACACCGGTGGGTGTGCTACTCGACGAAGTAGGACAACCTAGACCTAAAAGATTGTCACACGATGTCGTCGGGGGACTGGACGGGGGCGTAGATACACCGGTTGGCTGGCTCGACGCCGTTGGTGATGCAGTAGCAGAAGTGGGTGCGTTGCTCGACGAAGCCGGGGTGCTAGCCGCAACAGGGGTAGATGAACTGGCTGGCTGACTCGCCGCCGTTGGCGACGCAGTAACAGAAGTGGGTGCGTTACTCGACGAAGCCGGGGTGCTAGCCGCAGCAGGAGTAGATGAACTGGTTGGTTGGCTAGATGGGGTCGGCGAGGCGGCAGTCGACGCGGGCATGGTGCTCGGTGGAGGACAACCGAGTCCTAGACCAAGGAGTCCAGCACAGGAGGGCGAGGGCGAAGGGGATGTCGCCTGCGACGTATGGACAGGGGACGTTGGTGGAGGCGAGGACGACGGTGGAGGGCAACCAAGACCTAGGCCCAATAACCCAGCGCACGACGTAGACGAGGCAGAAGGACTCGTGGATGAAGGAGGGAGGGCGGAGGAGGTCGCAGGCGTCGGCGCGTTAAGGACGTCACCAAGATCATTTAAAAGGCCCCCGAGATCACCTAGAGAGGGTTGATGTTGGGATACCAACGGAAGAAAAGAAAGAAGAGACACACCGAGGATACCATTCTGTGGATCTCTGTGTTTCAGGGCGAGGGAGCGCCTGGCATGAGAGGAGGAGAGGGAGGAACGGGAGGCATCGACGAGGGCGACGAGGGCGACGAGGAAGAAAAGGGTGAGGGAACGGTACATGGTAGGGAATATATGTTACTGCTGAAGAGCAAGGATAGCCAGATGATGCCAGCAAATGGGATAAAGAGTGTGCGTCGCTGCAAAACGCAGCAAGTTTGGCGGAAGTATTAATCGACAATAGATTTTCAGGGATTCCTGGCGTCGCAAGATGGAGCCTGCGTGGTAAACGGGCTCTGCGTCGGCGACAGCGTTGAAAACGAACGATCAGGAAGGAGACAGAGTTTGGGAACGGTCGTAAATTACGACGAGAAAAAACAAAGATCACACATCACACGGCAACCGTTGATCGCTACTTGCTTCCCTCCCAACACAACTAAAAAAAACACCCTCAATATTTCTCTCTCGCATTGTTTCGTCTGTCCGGCGATCGTACATTTAGCATAAAAAACATATCAATTTCTCAACAGAAACGTGGCATATGCTGTCATATGAGACACGGGTTAATCCCAAGTAGCGGTCACATGCACATGTACAATACGCGCTATATCCCCGCTTAGATGAAACCAATCTACACGGCCGTCAGCGTCAGCATCGCTTGTCATGACTCAGCACATCACCTTGTTGGCAACATCGAGTGCATCGTGATCAGCTGCGAGGCGCACATATGCCTTCTTCTTGCCGTCCGGTCTAAGATTCATCCTCAGCATCAACCCAATCGAGATTTCACGGGGCTTACCGGATGAGAGTGTTGATCTTTGCAGCCTGCACGTCGTACAGCTTCTTCACAGCGTCCTTGATTTGACGCTTGTTCGATCGAATGTCCACAATGAACACCAACGTGTTATGCTCCTCAATCTTTTTCATCGCAGACTCCGTGTTCAAAGGTCTGCATCCACGCCATCAGCATCCCTCGCCGCGTGCGAGTATTCGGTAGCACGTACGAAACGATAGTCCGGAACTCATCCATTCTGGGCGCATGAGGAATCGATTTTCGTGGGTACTTGGGGTTGCGACGAAGCCTCAACGTCTTTGGTCGGCGGAACGTCACAGAGAAACGGGGCTTGCGCGATGAATGTGATTGAACCCCCTGCAGCGCAGCCTTTTTGGCGGCCTTTGCCTTGGCATCTTTTCCGGCTTGGGTTATCATTAGTAGCCAGTCGGTGGTGAAACATAGTAAAGGAGTGCGCTACGCACCTGCTGCCTTCCCCTTTGTTGTCGTTTTTGTGGCGGCCATGGGCAAGTTCCGAGTCTAGGGGAAAGTAGATGAGCACCAAACTAGGGGGGTAGTGCCAGCCGCAAGACAATCCGACTGCGTCGTTCTGCAACCCTCCATCCGGCGACATCTAACCAGACCTTACTCAATCCACCTTGAACTATTGTTCCTTTTGTACCAAACGCGTGTCATACCCACAAAACCCAACGAAGAGGCTGTCGTGCAGCATAAATGACGGTCTAGCGTGCTTACCTTGATGAGATTGGGCCTTGTTCGTCGAGAAGGGTGTATGATGAGCTTCGTTCTCTCTCTACTCGGGTATTGCCGAATCGCGTGCAGTGGGCCGGTGGCTGTGCCTACTAAGCCGGTCCTAGGTTCGCCGATCACGAGCTTGAGGTCAATGTACATACTAAATACAACAGTCCATCTCATTCTAATCCATACTTACGTTTCAGAATAGGCACAGGGAGATAGGTTAGTAGAGAGTATGGGTTTCCTAGATTATCGATATAAAAACCAAGTAATAATTAGACATACGAAAGCTCTTTAGGTGGAAAACGGTGATCACACATATCATACTATGGGCATGCTTTAGACCGAGTTCTCCTTTCTATGGAAATCAGCATCGCCTCGCACCTGCATCATGGTCAAACTCCGTCCTCAGAAAACTAAATTCAAGTAATGCTCCCCAGGCGTTGCCAGGAATCGCCTCGAAGGGTCCAACTCGCTAGCAACTTATCACCGTGACCTCTCTGCAAGTGTGTAGTGATGCCTTTCGCGTTCAACACGGCTCAACAAATGTGTCTTCCGTCAATTGCATCGAAGATGTTACGTATCTCAGCAGGCAGGTCGAGGAGCTTCACAATATCCATTCAGCTGGAGGACTGGAGAGCTGATGACAGAGCTCGGTTAAGCCTTTTTCTAGAACTTCTGTACTACCCTATCCAGTAACTTCGGCACTCCCAACAACTTCGGCAGTGACACAGAGTCACATTTGGTCATGCGTACTGAAGTCAGGCTCAGTTCGGCATACTGGAGTCGGGTATGGAGTTGTGTATACCGTGTCCAAGTCCTACTGGGGGCGTAGCATGAGTGGGCCGTTCAGCATCACGAAACTGGAAGACTGGCATGATTGTTGCACTAGGACCACCGCAGTGACTGTCAGTGACGACCGACCGAGACGCGCTGGCCTGGGGTTCGGAGCCAGTGTCAGTATTCAAGGATGGGTTTGAGTTCCGTGTGGGAGTTTTCCCTATGGGGTTCTGGGCAACGTCTGGAACACCAAGATAGTCCTTAAATCGATTCTTCAATTCTTCAATTTTTCTGTCGCGAGATATCCCGAGTAACACCGGCCATTGGCCCAACACTGCTGATACTCGGCAGTATAGTGGCACAGTCGCGACAACCCTCGGCTACCTGAGCAAACTTCAAGCTCCGTTTCGGCACCATTCGGCAAGTGACACGAGGGTGACAATCCAGCACAACCAGCGTGACAACCAGTATTTGAACTATTGAACTCATTTCTACTTCAATTTCGCTCGTTCAAGTTCTCAGTAATTCAAAACATGCTATAGATAATTTCTAGGTGCAGGGACAATGTGGAATATCATGTTTTGAGAGACTGCCGAAATTGTTGGGAGTGCCGAAGTTACTGGATAGGATAGTAAGGTTTCATACGGAGAAAAGTATGTACATGGAGACGCCTTGTTGCTAAGCACCTGATTGCGGCCAAAAATAAGTGTATAATTTGAGTTACTAATGGAGTACTGGGGGATGCATGGGTTATGGTTGGGAGATCCCGTATTACCAGCTTGGGTTATCTCAGCGCAGTTATTTGCTATATGGGTTGGAACAGTGTCAACCGTATACCCATCTCCACGCGCGGGTGCGTACAAGACATACAACACGGCGAAGCAGTACCGAATGAGGCAAACAATCGCGAACTGTAGAATATTCAAGATCATGATTGCACGATCCTTGATTATAGCATACAAGAGAGACGATAGCAATAACAATAAAACGACAACAAAAAAAGTAGAATCCGAGCCATGGAAACACACGACATTGCAATGGGTAAGAGCGAGCAAGGGAAATGAAAGGTCGACTGTTCACCGTGCCTGAGCTTCCTGGAAACAAGAGTACAACGATCGAGATCAGAAAACCGCAGCATCAGGAGCATACGTGAACACCGGACCTGGTCTACAAACTCCATCGCTTCTTCCCGCTTGATACTCCGGATGGAGCTCACTTTTTGGTTATTGAACAGGACGCCATAGAATTTGTCCGCGGTAACCAACATCTCGGGTCGGAATGTCGTCGTAATGAACTGCGCTGTGTGTGAAAGCGACTTGATCATATCTGATAACAGGAGTGAGGATGGGAACGCAAAGGGAGAGGGGTCACCCACTTGCAACGGCGGTGCGGTATTGGGCGTCGAGATTGGCGTCAATCTATACATAAGCTCGATGATGAATGTCCGAATGCCTACTCGCCCTGGAACATGCATACCTCGTCAAACAGGTAGAACGGCGCAGGGTCACACTTCTGTATCGCGAATACTGCAATCAAACGTATAGGTCAGAACATCGATGTTGAAAAGCCAGACTCGTACCAGTAGCAAGGGCAACAAGCGATTTTTGACCGCCAGACAACTGTTGTATCCGTAGGCCTTCATCAACTTTCGAGTTGAACGATACCTACAAACGCCATGAGCATCAACCGTCTCCTATGCATTAAATAGTCATGGAACCTTTATGGCGACCCCGGTGTAATTGTCGATCGTGCTTTGTTGGGTGTCGTCCGCCTCGTCCAAAGCCTCCTCGTCCTGTGCCCCCTGTGAGCACAACAATGTTCCAAAGAAGAGCCGATCTAACAAACCTGGTCTATCCGTCGTTGGATAATCAATCTACCTCGACCAGCAGGAACCAAGCTCTCAAACACCTCCTCAAAGTTACTCGCCACTTGTTTGAACGTCCGCTCAATGGCCTCGTCCTTTCTCTGGTCTAGTACCTGCACGAGCTCCTCGATCGATGTTGCCGAGGTATCCAGGTCCTCACGTCGTTGCAAGAGCTGATCGCGTTGCTTCGTGAACGAGTTATATTGCTCAAACGCTTTCTTATTGACGTGGGCAAATTTCTTGAGGCCCTCGTTCACAGTATGAAGCTTTTTGACCAACTGATGGTACAACGCATATCAGCTAACCATCATTTTGAATTGCGTGCCGCAAATCGCGCACCCGATCAAGCTTCTCGTTCGTATACTTCTCGAACGCCTCTTCGGGCAGCACACCGAGATCACGAATGTTGCGATTGCACTCTTCTTTGCGTGTCGTTAGCATCTGCTTCTTAGCAAGGTACCGTTCGGTGTTCTTTTGTAGTTTCGTGACGCTCCGACTATCTTCCGACTGTTGCTGCTGTGCCTTTTCCAAACCTGCCCGTAGCTCCTGAAGCTCCGTATTGAGTTTCTCGACGTCCTTGTCTGCGTCTACGTGTATACATCGTGTGAGAACCAATGAATTACGGAGCTATGGGAGCACATGCCTTGAGACCGTTTGGTTGCAGCCGCTATTGAGGTGCCAAGAGATCGAAGTTCCCGTTTGCGCGTGTCGAGCGATTCTGCTGAAGTGTCATCCCCGCTCGCAGCTTCACCCAGGGATTCCAGTTTGACCTGGAGCTCCCGCTGTCGCCGTCGGAGACTTTCATTCAACTCGATCTCCATGAGATTCTTCCGGCCATCCAGCTGACATGCATACCTTGAGCCAAAATCGTTAACAAGAAATCTGCTGGAACGGCTTACGTCGGACCGAACCCTACTCAATTCGACCACCTGCCTCCTACGTTCCTCTACTTCAATACCCAACGCATCCATCATGTTCGCCTCCTCGTCTGTCAAATTCTGAGTGAGTGGACTCGATAGTTCTTGTCGATACCCCTGCGTCCGGGCATGCGTGCTGTTCAATTCGGCCTCCAGATCCCCGATCTCCGTCTCGAACGTCAGCACCCGTGCGTCCAGTCGTTCACGCTCCTTGCTCAACGAATTGACATCCCGGAGAAAGTTCTCTCTCGATTCGCGCGCCTGTGCTTGCTGGAGTGTCAATACCTGGATCCTACCCGTTATGCGCGTGATCTCCTGCTCGATGCGCGTAATCTCGACTTTCACCTCCTTTGCACGCTTTTCGTCGGTGTCAAATTTTGTCCGCCAGGAGGCGACGGCTTTGATGCCCTCGATACGGGAACGCCGAACGTCGTGATAGCCACCTGTTAATGCACCTTTTCGGTCGACCTTGTCCCCATCGAGCGTGATCGTGTTGACCCCGTGACTCTTCACATACGCCGCAGCGACAGTCAAGTCTCGGCACACCCAAGTTTTCCCAAAGACTTGCTGGAACGCCTTTTGGTGAGTAGCATCAAATCGAATCTTGTCTATGAGGGGTAGGGCGTCCTGGGCTGGCGGAACTGAAGTGGGAGGTTTCGGCTTCAGGCGGTTAAGAGGCATAAAGGTGACGCGACCAGTTTTCTCCTTTATCATGACATCGAGAACCTTGGAGGCTGTCTCGTCTGTATCGACGACTACATGGAAAAGGCTAACGAAAGTGCCTCAGCTGGATGTCCTGACATAAGCGCATCGTTTACCTGTTGCCAGCGGTGAGTTCAATAGCGGTGCTGAATGTCGGATCTGGGATGTCAAAGAGGCGATATAGTGGGCCGTAGACGCCCTCCAGACCGTGCCTCTGTGTAATCCTATCAATAGCACGCAGACCTGATCCAGTATCCTATTAGAGTGTTCATTAAAAATTCGCTCATTATGTGTAGATGTTCATACTTGCCTTATCCATCATGGAAGCGAGGTTACGCTCAGCCGACTTGAGTTCATCTCCCGCGTGAGCGAGAAGACCACCCAGCTTGGAATCCTCTCTCCAGAGCTCCTTCCGTCTCTCGCTAAGGTCGCTCTGTTGATCCTTGAGCTCCGCAAGTTGCTCACCTAGAGTCCGCACTCGCTGTTTTCCGTCCTCTAGGCTACCTTCAATACCGTCCATTCTCTGGACTATATCATCCAAAGATCCCTTTGCCGACAGGAGATCTTGTCTTGTAGACTCGAGTACAGCAGATCGAGTATTCCGATATGCATCGAGCGAAGCAATCTCTTGTCTGAGGTAGTTGTCCCGTTCCGCCTTCGTCCGGAAGCGCTTGACACGTCCTTGCTTCGCGAAAAGAGCGTTCAACTGTGTGCGTGTTTCTTCCATTCTACGTTTCTCCGCGGATTCTTTAGCACGGGCATCGTTCCATCGAGGAACCAATCGAGAGAGCTCTCCCTCTCTTAACTGGATTTGTTGCTCCAAAGCCGTCATTTCGTTCTCAAGCTCGACACGTCGTCCGTGCTCATGTTCACCTGCGGATTGCAAGTCAGTGATGATACACTCCAACTCCGTGCGCGAGCGGATGAGATCAGACAGCTCGGATTGAGCATCTTGACGGATAATACTGAGACTCGACAGATTGTGCTTAGTTTGTGAGATATTTTGCTCGAGACGCTAAAGGCATATAAGATACCATGAACAAGAGTGCATAAATCGCACATACCTGGATGTCTTTTTCACGAGTATCATATTGCTCGCGACGCACATTTGCTCCGTGCACCTCTCCTCGTCGCTCCTCCTCAATCTCCTCCAACGCTTCACCGACTTCTTCCAGCTCGCGTTGGTATAAAGCATACTCAAGACAACGTCGCTCCTTGTCCTTTTCCTGAAACTCGCGCAGTTCTTCTTTTTCTTCTTCAAGCTCTGTCAAGCGCGACTCAATGTACTCAAGCAATTCGTTGATCTTGGTACGCTTCGCGTCCGTCTCTGCCATGATGCGAAGGGATTCGGCACGACGTTGTTCGTAAACCTTCGTTCCCGCTACTTCTTTGAGGAGAGCAAGTCGCTCATGGTCCTTTGCGTTGGTAAGCGCCGTTATCTACAACGTTCAGCGTCAGCCGGACCCAGTGAGACAGGAAAATAGACGAATTACCCTGCCTTGAGGAACGATGTAGTATGGATTCGACTTGCTGAAGCCAGCACTTTCCAGGAGGTTCATAACGTCGGCTTTGCTGGCGCTTTTCTTGTCTAGACTGTATTCGTCCTTTTTCAGACCAATTGTCCGTCGGATGATGACATCCTCGCGCCCTGTAGGGAACCTGTTGTCCGAGTTGTCGAATACAATCTCCACTACGGACGCCCTATGACTGAAAGGGATGTAAAGGAATGACGATGACGTACCATAGGCAGACAAGGTGGTAGTCACTGAGACACCTTCATGAAGAAGTGCCTGGCGCTCCTCGCGAGACATGGAGGTGTACGCATCGGAGAGGACAAACCGAATCGCTATTGATGTACCTTAGTATCTTGCGTTCAACAGGAAATGTCACCAGAAGACAAAGACAGAACAGCACGGACGATCATCTACGGTCGTCGTACGACACCCGTAAGACTCGAAAGGACGGCTCGGTGCGTCCCTCCCATATCTTGCCCAGTGCCTAACTTGCCCGCCTTGACAATCCATACGCAAGGGAGACTAACCAGCAAAAAAGTTGCTCTTCCCAGAACCATTGCGTCCAACAACGACATTGTGTCGCGGCGAAAACGGTTCTATCTGTGTTTGATCACGATCTGGGAGCAAATCAGTGAATGCCAGAGTGGTTGGATTTGACGAGGAGTTACTGACAGGACTTGAACCCCTGGATCGTCAGAGTCTTGATGTACATGGTCACAAAGTCTTGGACTGGGCGAAATGAGCCTAATACCCTGGCTCAAGTCACACGAGATACGGCCAGTGCGGCGTGCCGGGCTGCAATTCCGGCAGTGCTCAAGGAGTAGGATACCAAGTTTCGTTGGCCCCAGCGAGACGCGTGACAAACGCGTGACGTATCACGTGGTATGGTCACATCCGCGTAAGAATGACATACTTGATGGTGTTCAGTCGGTCTTACAGTTACGGGCTACTTTACATATGTACCATTGCATATCGCTGTAATCACAGCGCGCTCAGTGCATAGCATGTGTTGTGGTCTACTTTAATTATGCCAATGTTGTCCACTTCGGAGCATCCCATGATGAGAACCATCAATAGGGTGCACAGGCACAGGCAACCGGGGCTGTACATGCTATCTTTCTTCAATCGGGTACAATCAAGATTTTCCCCTGCTTGTCTTATTCCTGCAATCGCCAAGTGGGCATGGCCACGCAATCCGACGAGCCCCATGCCAGCCCGAATGGCCCTAACGGTGTCCCTCCGACTCAGGTTCCCGATAACACTGCACCAGTAAATGACACAGACATACAGAATACGACGCCTCTGCATCAAAGAAGTCAGACGGTGATAAGCGAACATGCCGGACTTCTCGAGGTGTTCAAAGCCAACCTTGGTCAAGCAAATCTCTACCGACCAGCCACCGACAAGGAACGACCCAGTCACGCTGACGTGACTCTCACGTATGTCTGCCCTTCATTCTCCCCTGACAAAAGCTAGGACCTGAAGCAACCAAAACAAGCCGCTTCCTGCGAGCACGTCGGTTCGACCTCAACAAGGCGGAGAAGCGG
>JBBPLJ010000205.1:0-17996 GCA_038089715.1 Veloporphyrellus conicus
TTCAGGGTACAGGTCTGTGCGTCGCCTGGCCACGCGATTCAGAATTTCAGATCATAGTACCGACTTCGTCGAGCATTATTTTTTGTCGTGCTAAACATGTCTGAACAAAAAACATGGATAACATATACGATACAACATATATACCTAATATTCATAAGGGTATTGTGAGCATAAAGACCCATCCTAGTACAAAATGTCAACAACGAGAGCAATGCGAGAGCGTTTGCATAAAGCCTCCAACAGTAGAAAACTGTCCCGGAATCTACAAGCAAAGGCACGGAACGAATAACTAACAATAAAGAAAACACAAAAAGAAATACAAAATAGGAATGGGAGAGGCATCCAAGTGTGCTCGAGATAGTCCTACCCATCCAAAGTTAGCGCGAGCGCCATGGTGACCATACATTCGCGTTCGTCAGGTAGTCCTCCCGAGCGAACGGTGTCATACCGTCCGTGCTTGCAGAATACAGCTTGGGCGAGCGATTCCTGCCAAACAGCCGACTAAAGCATCCGGTGGGCACAATGTCGACCGGTTGCAGCGAGCGCGTCTGTATCGTTCGTTGAAGTTTCGTTATGGCGGCAAGTGCGTCGGGGCTCTCCGGCAGAGGCAGTGCACGGACGATGGCCTGGAGTTTTTGGGGGTCCGACTGATGACGGTCGCTGTCCTTGTCGCCAAATGTGTTCCACCACTCCTGTGCCCTCTCGTCTGATGGTGCATCCCTAACGACAATCAGCAGGGGCCGCGTATCCCCCCCATACGACCCGTAAAAAGCTGTGGCGGCGCGCCGAGATGTGCCTGGGTCGCTGTGCACCGAAGCACACACGATCAAGAGGTCCGCCTCGCGTAGGGCGATCTGCTTCTTGAACCGCGTTCCGGCACGGAGGTGTTGATCGCGGATGCGATAGACAAGGAGTGGGTTTCCCCCGGCGTCCATGAGACGGCCGCCTTCAAAGGGCGGCGCGTCCTTGACGGGCGCGGTTGGATCGAATGGACGCTCCTGGAGGTCGTACATTGCAATGATGGGCATCGGTTGGGTACTGTTGGGCCGCGCGGGCCTGTACATCGCCCGGACGTCCGCAAGGGCGGCCGAGACCCAGCCTTCGCGTTCTGCCCCCCAGCGATCACGTGCACATGTGTTCGCGATCAGGGAAAGCACGGCCTGTCTGGATGTGTGACAGCGCTGTTTGAGAATGGGCGAGTTCACCTTGTCCGCATTGAGCGTCGTCACGCACGCATGGCCATCAAAGTGCATCTTGAGCGTCGCAAACTCGGTCTCGTTGACCGTCCACCAATCTTCCATCTGCGCTTCATAATTCTCCAGGCCGGTCACGACGGCCACGATGGGTACCTTTTTGCGACAGATTGCCGAATAAAAAAGGTTGTAATTGCCGAGCAATGTCTTGCGAAGACGAGAGGCTCTGACGCAATACACCAGGAGGTGAACACCATGCGCCTTGCTCAGATCGTGCAACAATCGTTTCAGGTTCTCCTCTGCAATCTCCGCAGGGACTGTCCCGTAAGCGCCCTCGTCAAGGCCTGCCGTGTCCCAGATGGCGTACGGTGTGTCGCCGACCTGTAATTCATACTTTGTATGTTGGAACGTGCACCCCCTGGCGCTACTCGACGTTGCGGCGATTGATCGACCAGCAATCAGATTGATCAGAGAGCTCTTCCCTACGCCGCTTTCACCAAAGACGACGATGTTCTTGGGAGCGTCGCCAGCGCGCTGCTGCGGAGGAAAGTGAGTGCGCTCACGAAAGCAAAGACGAGCAAAAGAACGCACTGTCGCCGGTGCACCCTGGCGTCGTGACATCCGCGCGGTAAGAAGACAATACAATGAGTCGGGTTCTGTATAGACAGGGTGACGGCTTTCCTTTTGTACAAGTATTACGCGGCTCGCGCGCCAAGCGGGTGGGTCCATGAATCATATATCGACGGCACTCATGAATGCATGATGATTGATGACGGAGGCGAGGTACGGGCGGACCCTTTTTTTTCCCTCTCGTTTGCGCCGATGTCATAAGGGTGTCGAAAAGCTTAGTGAGGTTCCTCAATTCCCCGGTCAGTCACGGAACGCGCGGTGCACGTGACTTGAATGAAGAACAAGAGCGAGATGAAACGGACGGGACTTGGGATGATGCCGACTGGAACAATGCGTTGGCCTGCAGGCCTCACAGCAAAGTCTCAGTGGGATGCAACTCAGCGGATTCGCACCCGGGCGTGTTTGTGTTTCGAGTTGGGTAATGTGTGGGTCCCTTTGCGAGCTCGGCGGTGGAGGGTTTTGTTCGAGTCTCCGTCGTGTTCGTTGGACTAGCCGTGCGAAGGCGCCCACTGTGCTGGACCGAACTAGAGGCTCTCGACCCGAAGCTGGCGTCATGCCGACGCTAAGAGTCCGAGTGGCAGCTGGGAACAGAACGATAGCAGCGCTTCTTTACGTCTTGTGACTCGATGGAAGCCATCCTTCCAAAGGTGATTCCGTCGGACATGAATGAACCTATCAGAATTCGTGGCTCGTCAGACGCCGGTGGCGACGAGGACGATCAGTGGGGCAAGACGCGAGGATCGTCGCACTGAGTGGGGTCAAGAGGGTGGACAGAAAACTCGACCACGCAGGATGACATACTACGAACGCATGCATTTGCAGTGGACTAGTATACTTTATGTACATTTGGCGCCGTCGCCTATATGGTGATTAGTCGCGACATAGGTTACATAGATAAGCTAGTGAGCGCCTGGCTAGAACTAGTACTATTAAGGGTGCCATTCGGCCGTGACCTCGAGTCACGATAGGCCAATAAGTAAGATAGGAACCTTTTTTTTTGGTCGTCCAGAAGGATAAATAAGCAAAAGGCCGTGCATGAAAACGGACCTTGGACGACCGACAATGAGACATGCAAGGCATGCGTGCCAAGGATGCCCTGAGGTAGTTTATCAAGTTTCAACGACCTGGGTCATTTTCATTCCCGTTGACATCGCCATAGTAAGAGCCCGGTCGACTGAGTTGCAGGTGCTCTCTCGTCCGTGTAGCAACCGATGACGCGAATGATAGAGGGTCCCACTCCTGCCGTGGAGAGGGCTGTGGTGACACGCGTTGTGGGAGCGGGAAAGACGGTGCAGGCACTGCACTACGTGAGGGACTGGCTGGCTTCGAACCTGTCATTATGTCGACTTGCGACAGAAACAACCGCGGCATGGTGTCAGTGTGGCTGAACAGGGGCGATGCGACTCGTGAGGGAATGACGTCGGGGTGAGAGGGTGGGTGTGCGGTGGCAACGAGGCTGAATCCTGTCCGAGCTGCACTCTCCTTCTCGTGGCCCCGAACAGTGGCCGATAAATCAGCCCTCAGCTGCTGAGAGGAGGGTTTGCGACTCTGGTGCCGACTGACAAGACGACTCGTGGCGCTTGGTACGGCTAAAAACGCACGACTATCAGCAGCGACGGCAGGGGATCCATTGACGATGGTCGAGAGCGCTGCATCGATCTCTTTGAGGAACGTGGCAACCTCTTGGTCACCAAGATTGGCAGTGTCGAGACAGATCTGGGCCTCGTCGAATTCCAGGGCCTCCCTACGGATGCTCGGAGCGCGAGTGCTTGGGGCTAATCCTTGTCTACTTGCGGGAGGCTGCGAGGACGGGCATTTCAAGTCACTACTTTTCCGAAAGTGCCGCGGGGAGGTGGACGGAGCAATGGAATACATGGAAGGATTTGGCTCAAATTTCTCATACTCGTGGCATCTCGGGAGGTCGAGAGAGGAATTACGAAGTTTGACGGGCACGTGAACGGGTGGTACAGAGCCGTTCCTGTACTTCTTGACATGACCTCCCGGACCAACACAACTCGTGTCGATCGTCGGACGTTCTTTCCTTTGTTTGGCATTAGAGGAAGTCAAAGCGTCTTTAGAGTCCTCAGAAATCGCCGACTGAGCGGGGGTAGTCGCGGCCGTGCTTGGAGACTCTACGATTGATGTTCGTGAGAAAGGTGATAGACCGGAGCTGCTCGTGTTGGTTGTGGACGTCCTTGGTTGCGGGCTTGCCAATGCACCCGAACGCGAAAAAGGAGATAGCTCATCAACAAATTCCGGAGATAATGTGAGGGTCGAAATAACACCTGTGGTCTGAGTGGCCGATCCCGTGTCTACATGGACACTGGGTCGCTTGATGGTTACGTCGGAGTCGCATGATGAAGGGGCTAGGGGTGAATTGCCGCGCGAAGACTTGGCAAGGGTAATGCTGATCTGCGGGATCGTGCCATGCTCCGAGTCTTCCAAAGGTGTGGAGAGGTACGTGGGTTCGGTTGTGTGCATAGACAGCCACGGCTTTGATCCATCGGAAGCAATATCTTCGGGAGGTTCACAAATGACCGGGGTGAAATTCCCGATTTCCCCGGGACCTTGAGGCGCCAGCCCAGACAGTTCATCTTCATCAACAAGGAAAGACGTTTCCGTCATCTTGTCTGAAAGCATACAAACGTCCCCAGAAGTCCCCATCTCAGCCGTGATACGATCAACCCCAGATTGTTTGGGGGAATAACCGAAGTCACGTTGAGGTAATCGGGTGGTCGTCTGCAGATACTGCGGGGTAATAAGGACGTCAGGAGACGGTGATGGTGGTCGCGGGGGGGCATTAGGCGGACAATGTGTGGGGGAAGCTGGTGTGGGAGCCTTCGAACGCGGAAGTGGTGACGTCGGTGCTTCTGACTCCGATTCTGCCAGGGACAGCCTTTCCGAGACAGCCTCGGGGTAAGGAGACTGCGAGGATGGTACACACGACTCTCTGTAAAGGATACTGCCACACGTGGACAAATGCTTCAGACTATCGCTCGTGACGGCCGTGTCAACGATCGAGAACACGACGCTTCCCATTGCGGCGCTGTTTGGGTCCGTTTTCGTGGAATCGTACAATGGAAGCCGAGTAACTATCATGACGTAAATAAAATGTCAGGATGGTCATAAATAACTAAAATGAAACTTGCCTCCATCGCTGCTGCGCGTGTCAAGCAGTTCGCTAATGCTCTGCAGACGCGTCGTGCGGACGACCTTGTATCTGCCAGTGCAACAAAGAAATTTTCTCTTCTTGGCCAGAATGTGTATTTCGCATGGAGCGACAGAGCCGGCAACACTGAGGTGGTTGAGTATCAAGCATCATACCGAGTGAGACGGTCTTACAAGGAGAATGGCTCCCGCCATGTGTGGACGCCCGCGTCCAAGGTGCTCTCCAGAGACTCTTGTATATCCCCGTCAAGGGTTATGCGTACACGGAGTTCCTGGTACTTTGAGACCTCGGTAGCCCGAATGTCTAGTGCCAGAATCAACAACCGGCAGAGACGCCATACGGGGCGGAACGTACGCGAAAACTCCAAAGCAAAACTAACGGTGCTTGACATCTCTTCTGAGCTGAAAACTAATGGATGACCACGGTCGACATATACTGGCTTGCGGTTGCAAGCAAGAGGGGCTATGGGCAAGATGGATGGTGGGCGACTTTTATGGACGAGTCTGTATCAAATCTGCACAGGATGGCGTGTCGCCCGCGTGGTTGATACAAGAAAGCCAGAGGCTCTGTCGACAGGATGGGATGGGAGTGGAATACAGCGCGTGAGGAGGGGGGTATATACGGATGCGGAGGCTAGTGGGTCATTGGAAACGTCTCTGGGAGGACGTTTGGGGAACGTAGGAGAGGGAAAGCCGAACAAACAAAGCGTCCGTCACAGAAGAAGAAGGAGGAGGGATGAAATTAAATGATGACACCAAAAGAGGCGAATGGATGACACCCGAAATGTGATTGCATGATCAGTACAGGGAGTTGACTGGTATGGACTAGGGACCCTCCGGTGGACCAGCCTCAGTCGCAAGGGATCGAGGGACTGATTGGCTAATAATGGATGGGCACGTTGCCCGGTCGAGAAGATCTGCGATGCCGGGAAGACGAGTTGAGATCCCGGTGCAGTGTGGCTGACAGCGAGTGGGGTTGGGACATGTGCAGGTCGCTGGGTCGAAATAGACCCTAGAGCGTGGCACTCGGAATGGTTGTTATTGGGCCTCGTTCCATTCTCATGAAGCAGGATGACAGCGACAGCACCCTTGATCGCAAAGGTAGGTGGTCTTCTAAATGGTCGTCTGTCAAATTGGGGCTTCTGATTGAGGCCAAGGATGACTGTAAGACGATAAAGTAGCTCGGATATGCCCTGATTGGAGGAGGAGAGATGAAGCGTGCGCAGCAATGAATGCAGAACGCAGGGGAGTGGAGCCAACGCGACCAAGGAGGCGGACTACGATGATAGGGAGCGTTGACATCACCTGGAGGTGGAAGTTCGTATCAAGAGACGGGCTGTGATCTGACCGAGATGTGATCTCTCATGGCAGCGGTTGTCAGCGCTCGGGGCTGACATGACGACGTTGTGAGCAATGAGAACGAGGCGGGCTAGCGGGTAGGTGTTAGTCACTGGCCGTAAGGAACGTGCGGACAAGTCCAGCCGCTGAGAATATATCCGCGTGGGGACGCCAACCCGCGCTGTGAGCGTCTCCCTTTCTCTTTCCCATCCCGCTCTCTCCCACTTCCACTCCCTCCCCCCATGGCCACCGCCGTCGCACAGGCGACGTCCTCTGGCGACCTCACCGACCTCGCCTCCTCCTCCTCACCGCTCCCTACAGACGATCCCATCCTCGCCGTTCTCGCCGCACGTTTTCGTGCAGATTTACCCTACGCACGGATTGCCTCCACCGCCCTCGTGGTCGTCAACCCCTGCAAGACCCTTGCAAACGTCAACGACGCCAGCGCAAAGGAGTATGAGGAACGATGCTACAAGGACACCAAGCTCGGCCTGGCTGACTCCCAGAGGCCTCCCCAGCCCCATCTCTACGAGCAGGCTGCAAAGATGTACCTTCTCATGAGAAGGAGAGTCGAGTCTCAAGTGGTCATTGCTCGGTATGTCCCGCTTCGTTTTTTACTCCCCACCTCTGACACCGCTTTCCCCCAGTGGCGTCTCGGGCTCGGGAAAAACTGCCAGTGCCCGGCTCCTCGTCGATCAACTCCTCCGTCTCTCTGCCCACACCAAACGTGAAGGCAAGATTGTCGAC
This sequence comes from Veloporphyrellus conicus, assembly GCA_038089715.1. Classification (NCBI taxonomy): domain Eukaryota; kingdom Fungi; phylum Basidiomycota; class Agaricomycetes; order Boletales; family Boletaceae; genus Veloporphyrellus; species Veloporphyrellus conicus. The sequence goes on from JBBPLJ010000205.1 coordinate 7,077, forward strand.
CAGATCAAGGCCTTCTCCCTCCTCCTCGATTCCTTTGGGAACGCAAAAACTCCAACAAACCCCAACGCCTCTCGTCACACACGCTACACGGAGCTCCACTTCAACAATCGCGGCCGCATCAGCGCAGCCAAGGTCCTTGCCTTTGGTCTAGACAAGTCTCGTCTCGTACGTCTCTCTCACGAAGAGCGTTCCTATCACGTGTTCTACCAGCTCTTGGCCGGCGCCACCCCCATCGAGAGAGATCTCCTTGGCATCGAGGGCCCTTCAGATTATGCCCTCCTTGCATCGTCCGGCTGTTACCGTCTCCCCGCCGGTCCATTCAGCGATGACGGTATTGCCATGGATGATCTACGGGACGCTTTCAAAACACTTGGTTTCAAGTCCAAGCATATATCCTCCATCTACAGCGTCTTGTCCGCCATTCTTTTCCTAGGAAACATCGAGTTTGGTGAGGCGGATGCCCAAGACGTCTCCGCCTACGTCGTCAACATGCCGGTGCTTCAGCAAGCTGCACAGCTGCTCGGAGTCCCCACGGAGGAGCTGGCCGAGACCTTGACTAACAAGACGACATACGCTCGCAAGGAACTCCTCACTGTGTTACTCAATGCCAAGCAGAGTGCAGCGCAGAGAGACCAACTGGTGCAGGATCTCTATGCCATTCTCTTCGCGTTTGTCGTCGAAACCGCCAATTTCAAACTCGCGCCTCTCTCGCAGACGCCCTCGTGTTCCGCCACGCAAATTGTGCTTCTCGACCAGGCTGGTTTCCAAACTCGCGGTGCACCGGCTACTGGAGCAGCTTCGCCTCTTATTACCGCTCATCTCAGCGGCTTTAACGAGTTCTGCTTCAACTTCACCGATGAAATGGTGGAATCGCATGTTCTTCGCAGCATCTTCGACGATCACTCGGGTTTCAATACCCGAATTACCGCTGATGGCATCTCGTTGCCAGCCATCGTAGCGACGGACAACTCGGCCTGTGCTGAGCTTCTTCGTGGAACATCTATCAGTGAGCGTGGTTCCAAGAAACCTGGTGGTCTCCTAGGTGTCCTTGACAAGGCTGCCACATCTTTCAAAGGCGGTCGGGACGATGCTCAGCGGGACGGCGAGCTGCTGCAGGACCTGACCTCCAAATTTGCTGCTCATTCATCGTTCGTATCGCCTACATTCGACGCAAGGCAGTCGTTTGGCATCAATCACTACGCTGGTTCTTGCTCATATGACATTTCCAACTTTGTGGAGAAAGATGCAGATCTTCTGGATCCTTCATTTGTCACCCTTTTGCGTGCCTCGTCGGATTCTCTGGTTGCCAAGCTCATGTCTGGCCCAAGCTTATCTTCAGAGAAACACCAAAGTGATCAAGACACGATCGTTCAGGCACAAGTCTCCTCTCGTCCTCTCCGAAATGCCACGCCCTTGTCCGGAAACCAACCAGACAACGCACGTCTGAACCCTAGCAAAATCTATCCAGTCACCACGCAATTAAATCAGGCGGTATCGGATGTTCTGTCCAACCTCGAGAGTACTCGGCTCTGGACATTGAACTGCATTCGCCCCAATGATAACGGGTTTTCCAACTCTTTCGACAAGCGTCGTGTCAAAGGTCAAATCCGTGCCCTAAATCTCCCAAATATGATCTCCCGGAAGTCTGTTGAATTTGTTGCGGAGTTAGACCAAACGGAGTTCTGCGAGAGGTATCGCCCGACCATGCGTGGTTCCGTTGCGGAGCGCATTCGGCAGTGTGTTCAATCGAATGGATGGTCAGAAGGTGTGGACTTCGCACTAGGGCGCCAAAAGATATGGTTGTCGTACTCTGCGTGGAAGATGGTGGAAGACGTCCTGCGTTCCATGGAAAAGGACCAGAAGAAGCTCACTCGTGAAGGATCGGAAGAAGACGATAGCAGCACGCCGGATGATACACCAGAGTACCCCCAAACACCTGCGGAAGACAGACAACATAAATTTTTTGACGAACGAGCAATCACCCCGTATCAAGACGCGCCGCTAACGCCAAGTGTCTATGACAGTTATGGAGGTGCTCAAGTCGCTTCCCCCAGTTACCCCTACCCTGAGGATACTGTGTGGGATAAGAAAACGGAAGGGTACGATCCGTTGCCTCCTTTACTTCCCAAGGGCGCCGACATGACGGTCGGCAATACTACTGAAACCCTCGAAGAACATCTCCCCACCACTCGGGTTCGACGCTACTGGCTGTATATTGTCTGGCTCTTCACAGGTTTGATACCGAGCTTCGTGTTGACATACGTCGGCCGCATGAAGCGACCCGACGTTCGTCTAGCATGGCGAGAGAAGGTGACTATCGTTACACTCATCCTCCTGGCCAACGGTGTGGTTCTGTTCTACATCATCGCCTTCGGTATTCTCCTCTGCCCTGATTTCAATGAGGCATGGAATTCGGCGGAAGTCGCGCAGCACGACACGACGTCGGATTATTGGGTATCTATTCAAGGCAAGGTCTACGATGTTACCAACTTCGTCAAGGGCGACCACAGCGATATCACTGGGGATCCGAGCAACAACGCGGCCACGCTGTCGGCACTGGCGGGCGTAGACATGACTTACTATTTCCCACCACCTCTATACCAAGCATGTGCCGGCCTTGTCAGTGACCCGTCAATGCATATCAACATCGACAACACCACGAATTTCGTGTATCAGCAAGCGTCACATGCATCAGGCAAAAATGCAATGACAACCCCGACAGCCCTCGACAACGAAAACTGGTACACGCAAACGTACTTGCCCGCTATCAAGCAATTCTACAAAGGCACGTTGGTTTGGGAGAAGAACGACATCTACAATCAGGCGAATGATTCGAGCAGGCAAGTAGATTTGAGGCGTACTTGCTCGCTTTTAATTCGTTTTTGTAGGATTTGGGCCATCTACAATGACAACATCTACGATCTGACCGACTACGTGTATACATTGACCACCACGGAGCTTAACATCGTGGAGTACAACTTTTTGCCATCCACCCTCGTTTCCGTATTCCAACAGCAAGCAGGCACAGACATCACCTCGTCGCTCAACAAAGTGCTGGATGCCATGGATTCGACGAATAGGACTGCCAGCATGGATTGTTTAAACAACGCTTTCTATTGGGGCAAGACCGATTTCAGGTACACTGCCAGGTGCCAGGTTCAGAACTACATGCTTTTGGTGTTCTCCGGCATTATCATGGCCTCCATGCTCCTAAAGTGTAAGCGACGGTGTAGACCGAGTAGTGCTTTCGAACTGACATGTGATCAGTCTTGGCTGCGTTGCAGCTTGGTACAAAGCGTTTTCCTGAACGTCTGGACAAATTCGTGCTCTGTCAGGTGCCTTGCTATACTGAGGGCGAGGACTCTATACGAAGTACCATCGATTCGCTCGCTGCATTGGACTATGATGATAAACGGAAGCTCATCTTTGTCATCTGTGACGGCAATATCATTGGTAGCGGCAATGACCGACCTACACCCGACATTGTGTTGGACGTCTTCGGCGTTGCCCCTGCAGCCAGGACTGCGGAACCTCTCATGTTCAAATCTGTCGGGCAGGGGGCCCAGAAGCTGAACTATGGCAAGGTCTATGCTGGCTTGTACGAGTTTGAAGGCCACGTCGTCCCGTAAGTCCAGTTCACGTCCGGCTTTGCCAGCACCTGATGGCGCCTCTTCCAAGGTATCTGGTTGTGATCAAAGTTGGCAAGCCGACTGAGCGCTCGAAACCTGGCAACAGAGGCAAGCGTGACAGTCAGGTTCTGCTCATGCAGTACTTGAACCGTGTGCACTTCAATGCGCCGATGACACCCCTGGAATTGGAGATATACCACCAAATGCGCAATGTCATCGGTATTGACCCCACGTTTTACGAGTACATCTTTACCGTCGATGCCGATACTGTAAGTGTCAACCCTACTAACGTAGATTTGCTGCTCATATGCGTGTGTTGCAGGTTGTCACACCTCCGTCGCTCAATCGGCTCGTGGCTGCTTCCATCAATGACGCCAATATTATCGGCATCTGTGGCGAGACAAAGTTGCAGAATGAGGACAAGTCTTGGTGGACAATGATCCAGGTAAGAGTCTTGTTTCTACCTCGTTGTTCCATCTGACACGTTGTAGGTTTATGAGTATTACATTTCCCACCACCTTGCCAAGGCCTTCGAGAGTCTGTTCGGTTCCGTGTCCTGTCTTCCAGGATGTTTCACCCTCTACCGTATTCGTACAGTTGACAAGGGTCGTCCGGTCTTTATCTCCAATCGTGTCATTGACGACTATGCCGAGCCCAATGTCGACACACTTCACAAGAAGAACCTGTTCTCACTTGGTGAAGATCGGTTTTTGACGACGCTCCTCATGAAGCACTTCCCTTCGTTCAAGACTAAATTCCAGCCTGATGCGATTGCTCGTACTGTGGCGCCAGTTTCGTGGCGGGTGTTGTTCTCTCAGCGTCGTCGTTGGATCAACTCGACTGTCCATAACCTCTGTGAGCTTGCTGTCTTGCCGGAGTTGTGTGGCATGTGTTGCTTCTCGATGCGGTTCTTTGTGTACCTAGATCTCATCAGTACATTGGTGGGTACCGTTTGCTTTGTAAACCACTGGACGTTTCTAACTGCCCCTGATTGCATAGATTTTGCCCGCCACTGTGGTTTATGTGAGTCCCCAGAATTTGTTAGTCTATCGTGATATTTACATGCATATAAAGTTGGTCTGGCTGGTTATCCAAGTCGCAACCGGGAAATCACCGCTGCCTATTATATCCATTGCCATGATTGCAGCTGTTTATGGTTTGCAGGTATGTCGCCGTAGGTGTTGTTTGGAATGTGCTAAGCGAATTGCGATGGCACAGGCTCTCATCTTTATCATCAAGCGAGAGTTCATGCTTGTTGGTTGGATGGTCGTATATCTCATTTCGTGCGTCGTGTCGTTTGAAATCCAATTTTTTACTGACGCCCGCGTTCAGGTATCCGGTGTACAGTTTCTTCTTGCCGCTCTATTCCTTCTGGCGCATGGACGAGTTTGGTTGGGGTAATACTCGTATCGTCCTTGATGACGGAAAGAACAAGAAAATTGTCGCCGACGCTAATGAGATGAAATTCAACGAGTCCATGATCCCTTACAAGACGTGGAGTGGTCAGTGATATTCGTTGACTATCGACGGACGGGTTTCTGATGTGCTTGCAGAATACGAAGCCGAGGCTTTCGGGGATGGCCTGTCTAGCAACACGTTGAGTGCTGAACCGAACCTCAGGAACTCCAAGTCCCTTGCTGCGCCGGTGCCTCGTCGCCCTGATTCGCAGCGTCCTTCCGTATACGAGTACCAGTCCGAGGCGGGAGACTACTTCCGCGATACCCTCGCTGTGCACGATCCCCTTCGAGGTCCTGCGTCGCCGTCGCGCCCAAGTTCCCGTGCCATGTCCGATTATAACAGGGCGAGCGCAAACCTGAGGCAGCCGACCTTCCCTAGTCCGTCCCAGGAACGTTTGACGATGGGTACGCCAGTCAATCAGTTTGGCGTTCTTGGTGGCAGCCTTGGCAGGACACCTCCCCCTGACCCGCGGATGACGCTGAACTCGGTGAACATGGGCCGTTCAATGTCACCTGCGCCCGCGGTCAATGCCATCCGTCCGATCTCCACTTATTCTATGGCCACCACTGTGTTTGCGGGGCCGAGCAACAACCCGAATCCTTCGGACGAAGAGCTGTATGGAGCCCTCAGGACTTATTTAAGCACACAGGACTTGATGACTGTGACAAAGAAGTATGTGTACCTCGTTGCGTTTCCAGCGCGTTGCTAATCACACGTATAGAACCGCTCGCGAAGCCATGGCAGCGCGGTACCCGAGAGCGGATCTGGTACCTCGCAAGGATTTCTTGAATCAATCGATCGATAACATTCTTTCACAATCGTAGTCAATTTTTACCAACTATTTTTACGGACACTTGCTGCACTGTGACATTTGTGTTGACAGGATTTTTGGGCCTCCCTAGGAGAGACACTACTTTATGCTATTCGGACATTATCAGATCCGTCATGCACTGCCTTATTTTAATAGTTTTATCTCCACATCCGTTACCTGCTCTGGACTTGACATTCATGGTTGATTAGTTGGACATTATACCGATGCATTACAAGTGCTGTGTGGCTTGCTTGGCGTTTAGGCAAGTGTGTAAAATAAATAAATAGTCTCAGTCTATCCATGAATCATGTTAGTCGAATGACGAACACCATAAGAATGAATGCAATCAACACGACGATGACGCTCATCACCACCAAACACGTCGTTCCTCCACTCTTGCCTCGGAAATCCCGCAGCCGGATCCGCTCTCGCTTCATAAACTCAAAGTTGCCCTCGACTTTTTCCTGCATGGTCTCAATGACGGACTTGTCCTTTTCCAGCGACTCGGAAAAATGGGTGGCATTCTTGCGGAGTTGCGTTGCCATCAAGGCGAGCTGCTCCGAGAGTTCTTCTTGGAGCGCGCGCGAGTTTTGGAGAATGGTTGGGGTGGCAGTGATCTTTGAGGAGGAAGGTGGGGCCAGGGAGTGTCCTGCTGGAGCTCTCGGCGCGCTGTGCGACGGACCTGGTTCTGGTACATTCGGCGAAGCGGGCAGGAGATCCTGTACGTGAGGCATGGACGAAGACGGTCCGTCCTCGGCCGGGATGAGAATTGCTTCTGCGGGTGGACTGGTGGGTTCAGCGGCGTTCGGAACGGGTGATTTGGCAACTGGGGGACGTAGGGATGGCAGGAGGGGCTTCGGTCGTCGGACCGGAGGTGTGAGTTGCTATAGACATGGATCAGACCTTCTTCCTGTCGAGTGATTAAGAATAGCGCACTTGCTCCACTTGGTGCATGTAATCCTCGAGGTGCTTGAGTGTCGTTCTATCGTGCTGGTACCGTCGCTCCTCGGCCCTGTCAGAGCGAGGTGTTAGAAGCGGTTCTGCATGGGAAAGCAAAGGCGAGGGGACGCACGGCGTAGGGTCCGTATTGTCGAGCTCCACATTCTTCAATAAGAGTCGGGCGTATCGGATTTGCTGGGAGAGGGGGCTCTGTCGATGGGTTCGTTCGTGGGTGGGGTGGGCTCACCTGCAGCGTTGCCTGTGCTTTGATCCATGTTTCCCGCGTAGGGGGGTCGGTCTTTGACCAGTCAGTCTCTTGGATAGACTGCTCAAGGCGTTTCATGAACCTTGGGAGGTTGATCCTGTCATGAAGGATCTGCTCGTCAGTCCGCATGTCGTGGCGTGACAGAGCCGTTGAATCAAGGGGAAAGAGGCCACGTCGGGTGATGGGAACAACCTTCCTCATTAGGCCTAATGCATCATTGATCTTTGCAAGCAGTTTGACCTACTCCCCGAACATCTCAACGTCAAAGCGGCGCATTTCAGACCGGCCCCAGAGCAGACCTCGAGCATGGCGCCTTCAAATGTACACGAGCGACTGAGGCATGTCAGACTGATGGTCGAGCGGGCGGCGAGGGAGCCGTATGCTGCGGGACGCGCGGTAAGGCGGATATTGACTGTTTACTACCCTCTCCCCGACCTAACTTGGGCGGACGTGCGCAGCGGAGGGACGCCTTCCAGGAGCTCATAGCGCTCACACACACCAATCACCCCGTTCTCAAATCGTACGCCGCGGGCCACATACATCTCTTCTTCAACGACTTTGCGGATCTCGAGGAAGACGCTATCAACGCCGTATACGATCTGTGTGAAGACCATGACTCCAAAGTGTGGCGTGCGGACTTGGCGGGTTTGACTGCAACTAACGTCTCCTTTTACCTCCAGGTGCGCATGGACGGGTATCATGCGGTGACGCAAGTCTCCTCCGTCCAACACAAGTGGGTCAAGCGGAACGCCGACGTCCTTGTCCAGCTCCTCCAAAGCGGTAAGTTTTTTCTGGCATGCTCATCCCACGTCACGCGTCGTGTTTCTCCGTCTTGATCATCTCTGGCACACCGTTCCTTTTTGCGTCCGATAGATGAGCCTGAAGAAGTCGCGGTTGTCAAAGCGGCCCTGCTCCAACATCTCGATATGGACCCCCCCGTGACGCTCGGCGTGCTCTGCGATCAGATAGTTCCCCCTGAAGAAAATCTCGATGACGATGAACGACAGACGAGAGAACGACTACGTTCGCTCGTCTTGTCCTTCGTGGCAACGGATGCCATGAGCGCGATACAAAAATATACTGATCCGCCGGGTTCGGAGGCGGAACACATTCTTGTCACCCAGCTCATCTTGGTGTGTATGCGATTGTGGATATGTATCCTCTCTAATCGTCGTGCAGGCTATAACTCGCCTGGACACTGGTGACCTGGATACTATCGTGAAAAATGTTCTTCTGCGGCTACCATGCTACCGAGATAGCCGAGATAGTACCAGAGGCGACGAGTTGCTTCAAACCATTCTCGACAAGGCCGTGACATTGCTTCAAACGCGATCGAATGACCCTGCGCAACTAAAGATTATACTCCACTACCTATCGGTAGCTCAAATGGCTACTGTCGATTTACACGCCACGCCGGCAGTCAAACTACTCCAATTCTATATTAGTTCTCTAACACGAAAATTAGTCCTTCAGAAGTTCCTGCCAGAGGACCGGATCCAAATAATCGCCTGGATCATGGACACACTATCCGTGAGTGAACGTGAGACGGCCACTCAAACACAACAAACTGCGCAGCCTCGAAGACAAGTCGTCGATGCTAGCTCGATTTTCTTGGAGGTTCGTCGGGCGTACCTTTGTCGTCTTCTTTGAACTAAGTTGTGCAGGTGTTATTTGACTCCAAATTGTACAGAGATGATCTTTGGCGCACCGTAAAGCGTATTCTTCATGCCATCAAGGCCGTACGTCTTTTTAAATCGAATATTGAGGATGAATTAACTCGTTTTAGCGCAAGGAGCTGGAAAATTGGATGTTACCGTCATACCTGATTACTTCCATCAGTAAATTTCTTCAAATTTTGTCCCATGAACAAGCGCAAGAAGACGTCAGCGAAATCCAGGGCCTAATAAGGGTTCGCAATGGACCGCTTTCCCTTTTCCATTGACGCCCGACATCTTTTTTTCTTTTCTTCGTTTGAGCAGCTGCTGGCAGGAGAGCAACCGTTGTCGTCGCAAACGCCCACTCAAGAGGTAAAATCCGTGGTGAAGAATGGGATCCCGTCGGAACGACCAGCTCACCTACCACAAAGACCTGTCGACACTGGTTTACCACCCATGCCGGTCAAGCTCGATCTTCCATTGACCTGGTCAACGATAGCAATGCAACAATCACCAGTACGAGCCAATTCTTCCCGACATTTCCATGATGTCTCAAGTGTACCAACGTCTCCTAAGCGATCGGGTAGCTCTTCGGAAGACATCCCACGACCAAAGCGAGTAAAGATGAACTCGAGAGGACAGGATGTCCCAGCGCCGTCGTTGCTCAGTCGGATTGCGGATGCTGGGGGCACCGTTTCGTTTGACCAATCGGACCGTATAGGAAAAAAGCGACGAAAGCGTCTCGGAAAGGAGCAGGAGTCGCCTGAGCCTGATCGACATCCATCGATAGGCTACAGCATCAAGGGTGCTGCCAACGCACAGAGGAACGGGAGCGGGGCGGAGTCCTCGTTGCTCGATAGGATGAAAGCAGATGATATGGACATGTGAACGAGACAGTGACCCGTAGGATAGCTGTATTCGGTGACGACGCAATGGAGTGTTTCGTCATGAATATCGAATGCCCTTACCTGGCATAGGCTGCTAATCACACCGCCACAGTTAGGGCGGCTCAAAAAGAATGGCTGGCCTTTCCACTGGCCAGCACGCATGTCAATTCCAAACATGCCCGAACTGGGCGACCTGTACCACAAAAAGATAAATATCGCTGATGGAGGCCTGGTGAGGATCGAGATCAAGCTTGGGTCACCGATGCCAAGTGCCTGACGATGCGGCCTAGGGATCTACGTTGGAGGATATTTTGAATGTCAAGATCGCCCACACTCCCTTGTGGTCTACTCGTGCAGCTGCTGACGAAGAGACGTCGCAGTTACTTGTCCAAGCCCACTTGTCGTTCCTCCGCGCAGGCGCCAGGACGCTGCTGACATGTACGTGAGTAGATTCAGACACACTACGCTCTTTATCGGTTTGATCTCGCGCCGTAGATACCAAGCTGCGTTCAACACATTCGAACGCGAGAGCTATTCCCATGAACAAGCTCTCCAGATCATGTCGGATGCAGTTTCCATTGCGGCTCGTGCGCGTGCACTGTTCTGTGCCGAGAACGGTAGCATTGATCAGAAAGAGATTCGCATCGTGTTATCACTCGGAACGTATGGGAGCACTGTTTCCCCTATGCAGGATTTCGACGGTATCTTCCCGCCACCTTATGGTCCCAAAGCATACTCCGCCACGGAAGAAAATACGACATCGTTTGGCGACGACGTGGAGGGCATAGAAAGATCAATCCAAGCACTAACAGGATTCCACGCGGAACGGCTCCTGGCGTACGCCCAGATGCCAGAGGCATGGAAGCTTGTAGATGGCGTCGCGTTCGAGACGGTGCCGGTGGCAAGAGAAGTCACTGCGATCAGACGGGCGGTCACAAAAGTGGTGGCTTTGCTTCATGCAGAGGGAAAGCGCATGAAGCCGTGGTGGGTAACTGCCGTGTTTCCAAATGGACGGTGCTCCGAGACGCACGTGCCTGGTGGAGAGCATCTGCGTGCCAAGGAGGTGGCCGACCTTATGGTACGGGAGGGTATGGACGAGAAGGGGAAGATACTGGCTTTTCCCGACGGAATCGGCTTTAATTGCGTTGCTGTGGAACGTTTGCAGGGATTATTGGACGAGTTCCGGGAAGCCTGTACTGGACAAGGGACTCGGAAATGGCCGTGGCTCGTTATTAAACCTAATGGAGGTGGGGTTGGTTGGGAGGAGAGTGTGGCT
>JBBPLJ010000206.1:19967-31665 GCA_038089715.1 Veloporphyrellus conicus
TTCACCCTCGTTCTTCCAGTCACAGCCTTTTTGGCTCCTCCTTTACTTCTGCTTCAACCTAGGGCTCACCTTGCCCTTGCCCTTACCCTTGCCCCGCTTCTTCTTCGTCTTTCCACTGTTCGCTTGCTGAGACGCCATCCCGACCGAAGAAGCCTCTCGAGAAACTACGCCCGCATCCACACCTGCCCCAATGCCCAAACCCGTGTCGAAACCACCCGGTACAACAACCGGCGTGCCAATCTTGCCCTGACCCTTTTCATCACTAGCTTCAACATCCCCTTGAGCCCCGTCCTCGCCCACTGTGCCTGCGCCCGCAGCACCCTTGGCCCTCTTCTTCCGCCTCCCCCTGCGTACCGACCCGGATGGACTCGCAGCGTTCTTAACGTCGCTCTCGTGCAGATCCCCGTCGATGTCGTCCGGGTGTGTGGGATGGGCGTGGTGGGGAGTTTGGGTACTATGCCCTGGTGCGCCCAGTTGGGTATACGCGAGGACAGCGCCCACACCGGCGACGAACAAGCCCGCGACGACGGACGGCGACGAGAAGAAAAAGTCGGTCGCCATACAGAACCCTAGAAATGCCACGAAAGAAGGGAATAAAAGAGTCGTGGAGAGAGAGAGTTGCTGTCTCTTCCTGCAATGTAGACGTGAGACCTCCCACTGGACGCGTAAACACACACACACAACAACGCGTCATGCTCCATTGCGACTATCGTACCTATACATCTGACTACCCTAACAAAGGGGGCAAAATGGCAGAAACATTAGCCTGGTTCATTATACTTGTCGGTAGCTGGAAGAGTGAAGAATGTTGGTGTCACTAGCTTATACATACCGTTCCGAGACCGACTGCGAGGGATAGTGGAGATGTTAGAGAAAGAAGACACGGCGGCAAGTACGGCTATAACTAGGAATGCGTGGACAGAGCGTAGAGTGTGGGAGAGGGGTATAATTCATAAAAAGAAGGAAAAAAAAATAAACACAAGTCGTGACTTCGCACCAGGTAGAGATTTTAAGAAAGTTCGGAATGCGTCGAAAACCGCAGACTGTCCGACATGAGCTCCGTTGCGCCGTTGATATGCAGCGTCCCACCTGCCTCGTCGCTCCGCGCCAACAAATCGTTCCAAATGTCTGCCTTTTCCCGCTCGCTCAATGGCGGTCGGCGCGGCGCGTGGAGTGCTCGGAAGGTGAGCTGCGCTCGGACAGGTGAGAGACCGTTTGCTTGTCCTCGCAATCGTGCGGATTCAGAGGATTCGGGTCGCGCGGTCATGTCGCTCCGCCCACTTGGTGTTCGGTCCATCTGACGTGCCTCGTTACCATCCCCCTGTTTGCCTACTATCGAGTGCGGAGGCGAACTCGTCATGCTCCCACTTCCTGCGCGTTTCGAACTCCTGGGGGGTCTAGGTGGTGGGGACAATGGCACAGTCCCATCTACCATCCGTGACCGTTCAAAACCAACTCCCTGGCCTTGCGACGATCCGTTGCTACTTCCAGATGCAGGTGTGGACGTAGAGGAGGATCGTGATGACGATGGTGATTCCCCGGAACATGTTTGACTACGTGAAGAAGGCAACGGCATTTGGTCGCACCCGGCCTTCGCTGTTTTCAGACCGGCAGGAACAGACGTCGATCGACGGGGCGATCGCGGCACCCGCACTGATGTCGTGCCTGGTTCACTACTTTTGATGTGGTCGTCACCTAATCGTAGCTGTTCGAGCGGTGTGATAATATGTCGATTGGCCTTGGGTTCTGGTATACGGACCACAGGTTCACCATGAGAAGACACCGAGGAACAGGGTGAGTGAATCTTGTGAAAGAACTGTGGAGAGGGAATGTCGAATAAATTGGCCGTTCTGATGCTTGGGCGAACAACAGACATGTTTTCCGGCGCTGTGGTCGTCCGGGTGAGTTCTTTACCGTATAAAGTCGACGAGGGCTGGCGATCTGGGATGGAAAGAGGCTCGTTACTGCGCCCACTGTTGTTCGACTTCTCCAGAAGTTCCTTCGGAATAGCAGGCACAGGTGGAACGACCTTGTTGGGCTGGAATCGCTCCCGCAGACTTCCTGTACTAATCCGCCGCATCAGCCGCCATAGCTTCCCGCCCTCACTCCCGCCCCCCTTCTCGGCCACCGACGGTGTATGATTCGCGGTCGAACTCGTCCATGCGCCGTCCCCCGTATTTGACACGCTATCCATGGATTGGCCCGTCGATCGAGTATTCGACAGCTCCTGGATGAGACTTGACTGCCCTTTTGAATGACCTTTGTAGCGTAAAGGCGAATCTTCCCCACCCTTTCCCTTTCGCCATCGCATTGATACCTTGTGTACGATACTAGGACCACCCCCACCCGAGTCGGACCCAGAGGGTTGATGCGAGGACGCGGGTCGCAACGTACTCCCGACGCATCGATCTACTTCGACCTTGCTCCACAGTTCATCTGGACTGCCCACCTGCGTCAGACTTGACGAGCCAAAGACAGTGTAGTAAGGGGTTGGTGAGCGTTCCGAGTGATCTCGACCGTAAGCACTATCATAAGACGCAGTCGAGCTCATCCGGTCGTCAATCGACAATTTAGGAGGGGCGAACAAGTCATCGCGATGAAGATCCTGCTGTTTATAAGCTTCGACGACTGCACCGGCTGCAGTCAAAGGTGGCCCGCCTGGACGGGATGTGTATTCACTGGGAGGTACCCGAGAATCGTCTTCACATGGTCGCGGTGGACTGCTTTTGCTCCGGTCGCGCCCTTTCACGAGTTTGGCAGAGCCACTCGGACGGCGTCTCAATACGTTGCGCGTTTTAACTGCGCGAACAGGGGAGGGAGGTACGTTTTGAATCGAGATATCGAGATTCTCTCGACTCATGTGTGGACCATTGCCCATTCGGGTATCATGGCTTTTGGCAACCACCTCGCTTGCGTACCGATGGTGTGCATCTATCGATGTATTAGAAGTGTGACTGGAGCTAGGCATGAAGGCGACGGTACCCGAGATCTCTAGATCGGGTGGACGGAATCTCCGAGGCGTCATAGACGTTTTACCGCCGGCGGTAGGGGTTTGAAACGAATGGGAAGATGCATCGCTATTCGAAGGTGTCATCTTTACTGAACTGAAGGATAACCGGGAGGGGGACGGAAGGGAGGTTTTGGAAAGAAGGTTTTTTATGCTCACGGTCAGTCGTGAGTGGGATCGCGAGTGTTCGGTTGGGCTGTGGGCACTAGTGGCGGTTGAGAGGAGTGAGGAAGTGTGAGGTGCGGTGGAAGGGCGACGGGGGGCTTGAGCAGAAGGGTGTTTTCGAGGAAGACGTGGAGCAGACACGAAAAAGTCTGATTCGGCCATGTACCGGGAGCGTGGAGAAATAGGCTGGGAAGAGCGGGACGACGTTGATCCATGTATGGGAGAATGCGCAGAAGATTCCTGCGTCAACAAGCCAAACTCGGATCGAAATTTTGATTCTACGCTGGGTACGGAGTCGGACGTTGCGGATGAGAGCGAACCTGGAAAAAGGCTGCTGTGCCCAGTGGACGGCGAGGTCATAGGTGTAGAGTGAGCACTTGCAGAGTGGGAGGGGTGAGCAGGGGCTGATGGCGTGGGTAGATCATCGAGACGGTCGCTGGCGGTTGCAAGGAACTGAGAAGATATGGTGAGGTCGCGCACAGAACGCTGGGCCAATCTGTGGGGAGTGTCGTTGGTAGAGGCATGATCATCGGTGGAGTGTGATGCACTGCGCTGACGCGAAGTCGAGGGTCGGGGTGCAGTAAACAAGGCCATCCAGAGGAAAGAAAACGGGTAAAAGAGCGGCGCTTAAGTGTGCTAGATGTTGACTGGCAATGGCCTGAGGAGAAGCGATTAAGACGATCAAACGAACGTGGAGGGAAAGCGAGAACATACATGATACTCACGGCGGTAGGAGTGGACAATCCGCAGACGAAAAAAAGACGGCGCGGATACGGGTTCTTGAACGATTCAGTAGAAACTCGTGGAGCACTGACGGCGTGGCAAACAAAGATACAACAGAGTACGTAGTGGGCGCGCGCAACCAAACTCCGGAGGCGTCAGTGTCAGGGTCGCACCGCGTGATCGGAATCAATGGGGGGAGGAGAGCAATGGAAGGAGTGTGTGGAGATGAAACCGAGGTTTAAAATGAGGGGCGAGTATTAATACTTGAAAGTGTGAGATGAGGACGAGGACGAGGAGGGCGACGGAGAGATGGTAGAGTAAGACGGACCCCTGCATACGCCGATTGGAAATTCTGCACTGGGTTAGAGTGTCCGAAAGCTGTCCAGAGAGCGACTGGAGGGGACAGAGGTGACGACGTCGACGGAGGGGAATATGTTTATGTTTTATTTGTGATGAGTAGAATAGGAGGGCGACTGACTCAGCGTGGTTACCGCCGCTTCCGATTTGGGTCATCGCCCGCCCATCAACCGCACAGACGCCCCGCAGTCCGATGGCGATGGCCAGTCCGCATCTCTCTCTGGCCCACCCACTCACTCTCTCTCTCCACCATGCTCCCTCTTGACCAGCAGCCAACGATCGGTTTGATCGGCATGGGTGCCATGGGCGCCATGTACGCGAAGCATCTGTCCGACGCCGGCTGGAGAAAGTGCGTCCTTTGCTTCCCTTTCTCGTCTCCCGCTCTCACATTCAGCACACCAAAAGAATCAGCGTCTGTGATCTTCCCGAAAAATATGATTCATTGACGCACACGTACAAAGGTCCCTTGCTCCTTCTCGCTCCATCCCCTTCTCACGCCCAATTTTTAGACGTCCCCGGAATCACCGTCCACAGAGACGGCCACGCCGTCTCCCGGATCTCGGACTTCATCATGTATTCCGTGGAAGCCGAATACATCGATCGCGTAGTACAACAGTATGGCCCCTGTACGTGCCATCAGCTGCTGCCGACATCGATCCCTCGCTCACCACGCCACCTCTTTTAGCAACAAAAATTGGCGCCATTGTCTCGGGACAGACCTCCGTCAAGGCACCTGAAAAGGCTGCCTTCGAAAGGTACCTTCCCCCGGATGTTCACATCGTCTCGATACACTCCCTCCACGGACCAACCGTTTCCCCGGTCGGCCAGCCCTTTGTGCGTACTTGGTTGCCATACCGCTTTCGGTTCGTTGACTCATCCATCCTCCCTTAGGTCATTATCAAGCACCGCGCACCAGATGAAAGCGTCCGCGTCGTCGAGAACATTTTCAAATGCTTCAAGTCACGTTATGTCTATCTCACTTACGAGGATCACGACCTCGTCACCGCAAATGTACAAGCGGTCACTCACGCTGCTTTCCTCACGTAATCCTTTTTCCATTCTCCTAATCACCGCTCATATTTCCCACTCTAGCATGGGCACGGCATGGGCTGCCCAACGCTCCTACCCCTGGGAACAAGGCCAGTATGTCGGCGGTATCGAAACCGTCAAGGTCAACATCATGCTCCGGATCTACGCCAACAAATGGCACGTGTATGCCGGTCTTGCTATCCTAAATCCTTCGGCCAAGGTCCAAATCGACACATATGCCTCTAGTGCCACCGATCTATTCAAGCTCATGCTCGCCGGAGACTATGCCGGTCTCCGACAGCGCATCTACGCCGCTCGTGAAAAAGTCTTTGGAATCAAGGAAAACGAGGATGGTGCATCGACGCCCATCTTCCTCACCGAGGACGTTCTAGACCAGTTCACGATCGGAGGGAGCCGAAACCTCGGTAGCCCCTCGCCTGCAGGGTCCACCACACCGCGAAACAACTCCCATCTCTCGCTGCTTACGATGGTGGATTGCTGGGCCCGTCTTTCAATCCAACCATTTGATCATCTTGCACTCGCGGCGACGCCCGTATTCCAAATGTGGATTGGTGTGGCAGAGTACCTCTTCCGCTGTGTGACGCGGTTGGACGCGGCTATCAATGCGGCGCTGTATGACGTGACGCATCGATCCGATGACCTGGAATTTGTCGTTGCCGCACGCGGATGGAGCCAGTGTGTCGCATTTGGCAACTTTGAGTTATACAAGGACAGGTTTACGCAGACGGCCGCGTTCTTCGAGTCGAGGTTCGAGGAGGCAAACAAGCTTGGCGGGGCGATGATCAAGGCCATCGTCGAAAGCAGTGTCGCGACCAAGTAGACCAGTAGAGTCGCTAGCAATGTCTTGATAAATGTCATAGAGTTCCTTGGGGAACACTGCCATAGTGCTCACGTGATATGATCGGGGATCCGGCTGGCCTTGCCGACAGAGTCTAATCGTCACGCTCGTTCATATCACCATGCAGGGGTCTTCCGGCGTCCCACCCGCTTCGACAACGCACCCACTTCAAAATGCCACTGGTCTTCTAGTCCTCATCCCAGACAAAATCAATGTCGAGGAGGAATCCCGTTTTTACGATGAAATCTGCGAAGTACGTGTGGGTGCCGAAGTCTTCAGGGAAGACTGACTCACCTGACGAAAGGACCCTGGACTACATACTTACAGGAACCAGCTGGCTGTGATGCATCACGCGCATCGATTCATCTTTCCCAAGGTGCTCCGTCGGTCTTCTCGCATGACATATGGCTCGGTGATAGCTCGGGTGAGAGCCATGCGTTTGCAAGGGACGTCCAGATCAGTGGCTGGACTAGCGTCGGTGATGAGCCAGGTGGTGCTTATGTCGGTACGTCTTCTTGACAATGAGTCGTTTCATGGCAGTGGAATCATGTGAATCTTGGATAGTGTACGATTGTGTGATACGAACAAAGGAGGTCGGTCTTGCCCTCACTGACAAAGACAGACGCTCATGCCTCTTCCGTTACAGAGCACAGTCATACACACGCACAAACGATACAGCGCCTTTGTTGAACTCTACCAAGCACTCCGCCAGAGTCTACCCGTTCGTCCCCATCCTGTGCTCTTTTCGCGAAGCGCATGGTGACAGCCATGTCTACACCCACACAGCCGCACCAGCAGCACTTTGTGCCCCCGCTGCCCCCGAAATCACCGCTGTCACGCTACCGACCTGCGTTTCTAGACCATCGACGACGACAGCTGCAGCATTGGCTTTCTGTGGTGTTGTTGCATCCCGAGATCGGGGCGTGCCAAGCGGTGAAGCAGTGGGTCATGAATTGATCGCGCCGTGTTTTTGGGACGTCATATAGAGACGCATTTTGAGAGCCTGTGTCGATTTTTATGATCTCACTTATGTTGTACTAGTACTTATGTCCTAGAGTTAGGGGCACCTTATCATACCCTGAATTTGATGAACACATCAAACATTTACTTGTTATCCCAAGCCAGGATGCGAACAAATAGCTGTATAATCCTTAGATCTCATCAATAGCGAATTGTCGGGGAGCTCCTAGCGGAGGAGTGGGCAGGAGACGTTCATTACTCGGGAAGCAGGCTACAGAGTATATTTATTGCCAATGCACATGGTAACTATCGTACGTGCGCTATTGCAGAATACTGTACCATTTCAATTGATGCGTCAGTCCGCCCAGACCATACGGCAACACCGCTTGCGAGAAGTCCTTTCTAAATGTAAAAAGAAGAGGTTGAAAAAGGTTGGGGTCCACTACCACTAGCGCCGTCAATGATACGGGCATGGTCAAGGATGAAAAAAGGAGCGACTTGGAGGTCCACTTACCGGTAGTGGGAGGTGGCTATAGAGGAAACTGTCAAAGGGGTAGCACTGGGCGGAGGGAGTTGGATCCACCGAATGAAGTTCAGTGATGGACGCCAAATTACGAGGGTCTAGATGCATGCACGCTCCATACATACAACGGCACTCACTTGAGCATGCTGATCATCCGTAATTCTGCAGTGAAAAGTCGAATATATCGTGGGCCGGCCGTTTTCCCTCAGTCAGGTGCACGAGACGTGACATGTACATACTCAGTTCGCAGGGGGCCTCCTAGCTTATCCTCACCCACCTCGCCCCGTTCTCAGTGACCACGTCGACCTTGACGCGCGGATCCGGCTTTGTCGTTTCGCCCAGGCCTATCCTGTTCGTCTACAGGAATAAACATGCGGTAGATGGCGAGGGGCTGATGTGCGTGACGTAGTTCATCCCATACCGCGATAGGGTATGATGCATTGATGGATGGAACGGTGTGGAGGCACCACTTTGTCCGACACGTCACAATCTCACTTGACCTCATTGCGCAGAAATCTCAGACCGGGCAGAGTGTCCCGGCTGGTGTCGTCTTGGTCGCTATGCGATGTGGAAAGGTCGATCAAGTGTGCAAGTCATTATTGTATGGTGTGTCAGCTAAAAAGGCACTCCACTCTCAAATGCTCTCCCCACGACAGACCTACTGCGACATCGCTCGTCGACCCTCAAACTGGTCGCGCACCCGCCCTCACCATCTGAACCCCACCTTGACCCTAAATTATTTACGAAAAACAGTAAACTGAGTGATAGACCTTTTATGCTCTTTGAAATTCTCTCGGAAGTAGAAATATCATGCACTCAAAGGCTACATACGAGGATTTCAAACACTAACAATGTTCGGCCACATGTTTTTCAGCTCGTCCAATGCCTGTTGTGCTGAGGGTGGTGTCAAACCCTGCATCTGCCTGCCCAGGTCTCGCAACTTTGGTGAAATATCCAGTGCTGCGCACTCGGCAATCAGTGCTCCGACTCCCCATATATCCACTTCTGTACCATGTCCATCAACAAGAGCACGAGGCGAGTGAGTGTTCCGCTTGAAGTGGCGTTTAGCTGGTGCAGGCGCCATGGCCGCATCCTCCCAATCAATGATAAACCACTTGAGGGAATCGTCAATGGAACGCATGATATTCGGCCAGCGGATATCTTGATGAAGAATCGGGGGATCTTTATGGAGCACCTGCTCCAAGTTAGTAATTCATTCTGGAAGTCACTACCTACTTACCTCAAGTGCCTCTAGTACGCATATTATAGCACTCAACAGCTCTACTTCAGTTTTGGGCGGTCGAGAAATCCCTCGTGGGGTGAGAACAGCCGTTGTGTCGTAGAAACATGCGAGTGAATCAACATGTGGAACCTTCCTCTGCTTGAGGAGTGTGTATATTCTGTCGAGGTGCCCTATTCGCTCTACCCTGTCCGCAGAAGTATAGGATTTGACAATGCGACGGCCTGCAATCTCAACGGTACTGTTGTCTCTGCAATATATTTGAAAGTCAGACTATGAAATCCCGAAAGTAGACAATGAAGGAACCTTTCTAATTTCTCAAATTCAGCATCGGGGGGGTGAACTAGATCAGCCAGGGATTGAAAGAGTCCTGCAAGATTAATTATGCGGCAGATATTCTTGATCCGGTCATTGGTGAGCATTAGATTTGCCGACGCGATATCGTGTACGACAGGGTCACGTTGACCTGGCGGTGGAGGGCTGATTGCTACCAGAGTGAGATTTGGTCCTGTGGCGTAGTAACCTGCCATAGTAGCGATTAGGTATACAAGATCGAAGGAACCCAATCATCACCTCACCAAGAACATAAGGCGCAGGATCATATGACCACGCAAGTTTTTCTGCCAACTCTTTCCTTGGATCACCGGTGCTCGCGGGACTCTTTTCCTCTCCCCGGAATACGCAAAGATTGTCTAGGAGGAAAGCATAATCTGGACGCAAGGACCCCGTGGCTGTGTGCTCGTTGCTATTGCGTGTGCTCCGTCCGGCTGGAAGAATAAGCTCCAAGATAAAGCGCACATTGAGATCCCAAAAGGAGTGAAAGGAGCTTTCAGTCCCATAGGAATGAGGGGAGCGCAAAACAGCGTAGTAAATTTGGTCGAGTGGGGTAGAGAGATCACTAATCTGGAACAGGCGTTGAACATCATCAGCAGTACAAAAATTTTGTAGGGCAGATGAAGGAGAGACAAGGTCGTTGAAGCGTTCGACTGTGATCGGTATTTTGCAGTCCTCTGAGAGTGGAGAGTCTACGATCCGACCCAGTTCCGCTATGGCCGGTAATTCTGTCTTGAAGCGCTTGGACCATCGCTGAGTTATACGAAATGCTTGATCGTTTTGTTTTCTCTTTCCTGAAACGTTTGTTGGTACTTGGGGTTATGCTTCAGACAACAGGTTGCTGTGAGTACGGCAAGGCTCACCTTGAGGGGAACGCCCCTCGATGACAACCTCTAAGTACTGCGAACAAAATGGAATATCGTCGAACGCAGTTCCCACCATTTGGCGGGTTTGTAAGAGTTCGCCCCTTTCATTCTCGGTAAGAATCTCCTGTAGTTCGTTGTCATCGTTGAATGAAATTTTGTAGATCTTCAGGAGAGACTCCGGCGTGTCCCTGAAGAGTGATGACCAGTTCTCCTTGGCCCTACGCAGGAGGGCGCTCCAGTTCTCCATCTTCGGAGATGAGACGAGGAGTAAATCTGTGGGATCAGTACCTCGAACTCTGCAGGAGATTCTCATAGATGTCATCGTGAGATCTATAAAAAACGAATGGTAAACAACCAGCGATGCTCGGATCCTAATCACATACCGAGTATGAGGTGTAGTTGGGATGCTAATGGCGGTGTTACGAAGATCTCTGACAGTACATTCACAAGAGCCAAAGATCTACCAAGGCGACATATAGAGAGAGTCGAGAGACCTTCAAGGGCACCTGTCCTAGACGAATCGAGAGATACTGGAGTATCATCCGGAACTTTGTAGGCACGTATTGATCGTGGGTCGTATGGAGATAGAATAACTGATTCCCGAACGACGGTCTCCAAGAGTGTTTTGATGCTTGTATCTGAGGGAACCCGAGTGTCCCAAAATTGATCCAAGGGCTGCTCGCGGATCCAATAAGAAATCGACCACTGGGAGTTGGACATGAGAGTTCAATAAAGTTCAAACGTTGAAGCTAGGCGAATCAAGAGCGTGATTAAAGCGGAGCTTCAATTTCGCTACTCAGTAGGACAATGTGCTACTATAGTCAGATCACTCTATGACTCATTGTCGATCCTCGTCGACGTTTCTCCCACCTCGGGCTCATGCCATGGAATCAACAAGTAGTCCATCTGTCTCTTGCCTTGCTATCTTCCACCACAAAGACCAAATTGACTCCAACAATGGTTCCACTCCGGGGAATCCACCAAACCGTGCATCCACATAGGGATGTAGCCATGCTGGACTCACCCACTCTTCTCCACAAACCCGAGTCAAAAGGGACCGAGAAACGTAATCTTACCGTAGCCTGCCGTGCGCATTTGAGAAGGCCCCGGAGTGTCCAAATAATCCACCAAATACGGGCTCGCGAGAGAACTCAATGGCCATTCATGCGACACGCCCAAGTCTGCCCATGGCAAAAGAAGGCGTAGGCTGCTTGACATCCACGGTAACTTCAAATTGGGATGGTAGTCGGCATAGCTTCTCAGATGCTGCACCATCGCCAGCACAATATTTCTGCCTGCAGAGTCCTCTGCGACGACCACATCCTTGGGCTGAAACCCAACTGTTCCACAAGATAGACGTATCCAGTCGGTGCGTCCAGCAGTGCCACTGGGAAAGAATTGATGTCGTTGTACGACGCTGCACTCGATAGCCAATACTCAATTGTAAATGTCTGCGTGATGTGGGCGCGTGGGCTAAGATGGCCTGTGCGATTGGCAATTGGGTCAGCGGGGCAGTGGAGAGGTAGATGTAACTGCTCCCATGGGGACAATAGATGGCTTTGTCACCAGGTTGGGGATGGGGCACCGGCGGGGAGAGTTGTGTTGTGATCAATCCAGTAATCAGGGATGTGAGCAT
>JBBPLJ010000207.1:0-25047 GCA_038089715.1 Veloporphyrellus conicus
GCCGTGACCGGGCCGTCCACTATGTCTGTCAGGTACGCCCTTGCCAGCATCGTGATGGGGCATGGGCTTATCAGATGCCGTCTGTGCGACGCAGCTTGGTCTTATCAATCCGTGCTGATGCGGCGCCGTCAGTGAGCTTCCCCACCCCCAGCCCTCGCCATCCTCGGGCCATGTGCGCGTCTGTAGTTAGAGATTTGATAAATGCATCCGACAAGTGCTGCATGCTCGTTCTCGACATGATGTATCGGGGAAAATTAATGAAGAGCGCGGTGGCGTCATCCGCGCTCGAGTGCCTTGTACAAGGTTAAGTTCGTTCACCTCATCATCAAATTCACATTTCATAATGGCAAGCATCCGCATACCGAGAGCCAACACGCTCTGTTGTCGAGTCCATCAGATCTAGCCTGTCCGCGACATGTCAGGATCATGTTCCGCCACCCATTTGTTTGTTCCATTTTTCTCCTCCGAATATACTCGGCGAAATCTCGCCATGCTGCTGACACGCTTTCCTCGCCCAGTTTTACCTCGCCTTACCCGCACTCCTGCGACACGTTCTTCTCTTCTAGCTCACCCTTGTGCTGCCCCATTGTTGCCTTTTATGGTGCCGCTTCCCGCACGCGTGTGCTTTCTCACCCGCGTGAACCTCTTCATCTTGTCTATTGCCACGATGTGTGCGTCTTGGAATATTCTCGTTCGAGATTCTCACCCCCGGCTGCCCTGTCGAGTTCTCGGTTATCCGCAGCCCACCAACAATCGCCCATGTCTTAAATGGCAAGTCTCGTGTCAATTCCAGCGTGCCACTACGACGCCAATCCGCATGTTCCATGGGTAAATCAGCGCCTATGTCCAACGCGTGTTGTTCCTCGATCACGTCGGCCTCGACTTGACTGCCGCATCGGACTTCACTCCACTCAAAAGGCTCCAGAAATTTGATGAATCTGGCTTCCTGCGACAACACGTTTGTTGCGTCATACTCGTCCTTGATCTGTCACAATGTCCACGTTGCAGTAAATTCGTCAGACAGCGGAAAAAGAAAAGAAAACAAGACGATTTTATGAAATGTTATGCAAACTCGCCCTATAAAGAGCCTCTCCTACCGGCTTGTGCTCTGCAGAGTTGGCTCAGTTCACCTCCCTTTCCTCAGACCGCATCTCAGTCATCTATTTACCCTCATATGGCGGCTTCAACAAACGAGGTGTTGTCCTGGACAAACCAGGATCCCCGAGAAAGCTCACTCTTCAATTCATGGGGTGTCCTCTACCGCTTTGCAGTGCGGCACTTTCCTTGTCCTTGCGGACGCGTCTCTGACCACTCGCTGCAGACTGTCGTGAGTGGCAACGGGCAAAGCACCACCACTCTTTGGCGGGCGGTGCGCGCCAACAGGGAGGATCGCGTCGCGAAGCTCGAGTGGGCTTCCAACGGCGGTCTTGGGCGAGCAGTCATCGGAAAGGTGAGTAAAGGCATCGGAGCAAAAAAAAAAAAGGCAACGCACGTTGGTTGATCAACATGTACCTGAACAGAACGCGGTCCCGATGTCTGACCTTGTCCGCCCTGATCCTCGTTATCCGGTATGATTACGCACCCGCAGCAGCACGAATGCAAACGCTCATTGTAATAACTTAGGGTGCACGGATCTTCAATGCGCCCGATGGCCTACAGTATCGATGGCGGCCGTCCCCCAGTTCACCTGACGTTTTGGTATGTTCCGAGTGCGGTGGTGGTTATCGTACGTGTACTGACGCGCCCACCCGCAGCTGGAGGATCCCAGCGGAAATGTTGTCGCCTTCTTCCGGCCCACGAGGCCTACCCGGTATCAAATCGGGGATGTCTATGGGGAGTTGCATTTTCTCCGGAACGCGGGTGCGGGGACAATAGTAAGCTTTCTCTCGATCTGTGGCGTCACCGTGCTCATGTTTTACGACCTTTAGACGCATCCGCCCATTATGGACACTGTGACAGTAACAGCTATGCTTTACCGATTTTGTCAAGCGTTCGGTCTTTGACATCACACTCTCCTGCATCCACATTGTAAACTTACATCCCGAGACACGTTCTCATCATACCTATCCATCGTGACTTGTACACATGTACTATAGTTGGCATGCAATTCACAAAAAATTCACCCGCAACAGCCGGTGTGTCTCTCTTTTTCACGTAGGCGCATGAAGCCACCATCGGTGTCATGGCACACGGTTTTACGCCACACGTGGGGAAACACGATGCAAGGCCAAGCGTCAGGGGCGGCGATAATTCATTTGCGATCAATCGGTTGATAACAAGCAAATAAAGTGATCTATGGCGCGTGCTTACAGCTTGGCCATTCCAGGTGTCTCCTGTTCACCCGCTGTCACCACATCCACGATTTCGTCGACCGTGGTAACGACCCATTCTGCGCCTTGGTCGCTGGTGATAAATCTGTCTTCCTCGCTCAGGTTCTCTTCGTAACGGGCCTTGAGGAGACCAAAAACGTGGCTGGTGAGCTGAGGACCAACTCTTCCTTCGGCTCGAAGCGTCGCAATGCCGACAACCGAGCCCAAAGCCCGAGTGAGATTGCCTTGTTCCAGCTCTCCTTGCGGCAGAGGGGACAGAACCGTGCCGTAGGCCTGGATGATAAACGCTAAATAAAGATGCAGATTTAGTATTCATCAAACTCGAGGCACGTCATGTAAGCGAGGCGATGCGATAGAACGTCATGGAGGGGAAGGAGGAGGCGGAAAGAGATAAGACCACGGGGTAAGATGGGAAATGAATACGTACTGATGAAATCGGGATGAAGGGCCCCCAATTTGCTGTACAACTTGGCAGCATGCGGTTCATAGATGGACTCCCACAACGCCATACCGCGTTGGACGGTCGCCTCGATGTTCTCGACAGTGGCTTCCCTGCGTGCGAGAAAACGTCAGCGCCTCGTGTCGCTCTGCGAGACAAGATCTCTCTTTGCCTTTTCGAGTCCTTTCGTAACGCAGCGTAGACGTCGTCTTCTAGGGCGTCCTTTAAGCCCGTCAAGGACAGAATCGTCTAAATGATGATTCATTTCATCAACTCCCTAAAAGCGCCAGCAGCCTTTCTTTTCTCGGCAGACTTACCCGAGGTACGCCCACGAAGATGACACTCTTTAAGGCGGCCTCGCGCATCATGGCAGCTCTGTTCACGGCTTCGGCAAAGCTCCTTCGTGTCTCAGGCAGGCCGGCGTTGGTCCTAGATATGAACCGGTAGAGGTGACCCACAGACGAGGGTCTGTTTGTGGTAAGGAGTGTGCATGTCTGTCATTTCGGGTTCAATGGGGCACAAGCAAGAAAACGGTGTACTCGCTGAGAGGACCAGCCAAGCATTCTCTGCATTCCGTCGCCTGGCCTCGTTCAACGTGCTTGCGAACACGCGATGCAGGCTTTCTACAGGAGGACTTGGCCATGCCTCTGGGTTGCGCAACGTCAAGAGCCGCTTGACGGCAGGAGGGAGGTGTTTGACCATATTGCCGGGGAGACTCCGTGAGAAATCACTCTCATTCAAAAGATTGTTGCGATGTTACATGGACGGCTTGTTCAACAAGTTACATGCGTCACCAACACCTGCATATGCATCCAGCGCAAACATCAAGCACGGCGAACCAAGCGCGAGCAAACACGCAAGGGCCGTCTACAGAATGAAGGGTATCACAGTCGAATGTTAAGGTATAAGTTACTCTTAACGCTTAGTTAAAGTAAAACTCGGCCAGGGCCGTGGGATTACCATTACTATCCATCAGAGAATTGAGGACGTTCACACCCTGGAGGTCCTGCATGGCGCCTGAAAACCTGTAAGTAGGTGTAGAACCGAGGCGGGGATGAGATTCACCAAAGGGGCACGCTGCTTTGATCCACGGCGTGTTGTTGACAAAGTTAACAACCGTTCCAGCATAGTCCCAGATTTCATCCATATCTGCTTGACTGCCAGTACCACTAAAGTTCTTCAGGACACGTTAGTCGATACGCCAGGCTGCGACAAGTGACACGCACCTGGTCGGCGTACTCGGTGATGTAAATATCCAAGTTGTAAGTGTCGTGGAGCTGGGTGGCATAGTCAACGAGGTGCTGAGCACTGGTAGTATAGGCATGGAAAGCAATGCCATCAACCTGGAGCAAAGTCAAGACGATGTCATTGATTGTTGTCGGACATGGGACGTACTACGCAGCCGGCACTCTCGCAAAGAGAAAAAAATTGCTGGTACCACGTGAGGCCAGCATCGTCGTCCGTGCAAGCAGGGGAGATGAGGGTATAACCCTTGTCTTTGAGAGGATTGATGTACTGCATCCAGAGATCGACGGCTTGCTGAGGGGTCATATTAGACTCGTTGGGCTCGTTGGGCCTGGCGAGCGGGTAAGAAGGGAAGAGACTAGGAAAGCGAAAGACGGACTCGTTGGGACCAAGGACATAATTGGCATAGCCTTGAACAACGGTTTGCTGAAAGTCCTGGACCTGATCCTCACCCCACAGCATCGGCATGGGTGTTAACCCAAGAGACTCTGCTTGCGAGGGATATTCCGGGCTCCAGCTGTAGATACTGGAGAGGGATGTTGTCAGGAGATCAGAAGCGGAGAAGGTGACGTACTATTTTACTCTCGAAAGGGAAGCAAAGTTTGATAACCACTGATTGCCGTTGGGCCAAGCAAGGCACCACTTTCGTGTGTCATTGGTGGAGGTGGCACTGGGGGCGGAAGTGGTGGTAGCAGTGGTGGTGGTGGTAGCAGTGGTGGTGGTGGAAGCGGGAGTAGACGAGGCAGAGGAGGGTCTGGGTATGCAAGAGGCGGAGTCACGCTTGCGCTTGGCAATGGCGTCATGATGCGCGTGGGCGTGGCGGGCCACCTGTGCCCGATCGGCGAGCGCGTCGACGTGGAGGGGTGCGGAAGAGAGGGTGAAGACGGCGAGAGAAGCGAGGGTGACGAGGGACCTAAGCAGGGCCATGGTGGGTGGAAACGAGCGACCGAGAGCGAGCAGCTGCAGCAACGCGAGGCTTATTTCAAGTGTAGGATGTGTTTCATTACATAAGACGGTTGCTAACACGAGGTCTGTTGCGTAATAGCCATCCCTCCCGTACAAAAGGGCCGCGTGCCCATCTTTTCTTCAACCTCCAACGTTTGCCACGAAGAATCGGTTCATCCATCGTTCATCCCCGCGCTCACCCCCAAAGTTCCACCACTTCATCCCTCTCAAAATGTCCGATGCCCAAGCCGCCCTTGTCACCGAAAACGGCGTGCCTCCGGCTGCGCATGACAATCCCATCGAAGAAGCACCCGGTGTCAAGGTACCTGTCTCCCAGATTCGCACTCCCTTTCCCTCATCCCCCCCAGGTCTTCGTTGGGAATCTTGCGTATTCCATCACGGATGAAGGGCTGAAGACCTTCTTTGCGCCTGTGGAGCACGACATGTAATTCCCTTTGTTCATCGCCATCCCCCGCCCCGCTCACTCCCCCTAGTATCTCAGCACACATCATCCTGCGTGGAACTCGCTCCGCAGGTTATGGGTTTGTCGCCGTCTCCAGCACAGAGGCTGCCCAAACGGCCGTCGAGTCCCTCAACGGACAGGACCTCGATGGTCGCAAGGTCATTGTCGAGATTGCCAAGCCACCCGAAGAAAAGGACCAGGAGAAGAAGGACAGGCGGGCCAAGAGGCGTCCAGGCAGGCGTGGTGGCAAGGCCGTTCCCGGCGAAGTCACCGAGGCGGAGGCGAACGGCGACGTCAAGGCGGAGGACCTTCCTGCTGCTCCGGGTTCCGACGAAGCAGCCAAGCCCAAGAAAAAGAAGAAAAAGAACACTGTCTGTCTCTTTCCCCTCACCCTCGTCTCGTTGATCTCAGTCCTCGTTTAGCGCAAGCCAAGACGCAAGACTGCTGCCCCCCCGGAGGGCGAGACCCCCGACGAGGTTCAAGATACGCCTGCCCAAGAAGACGCAACCGAGGCTCCTCGGCCCAGAAAACACTTCCGCTTCAGAAGGTACAATCGTCCCCGTCGCCCCGCCGGTGAAGACCCGGTTGGCGAACCCTCCAAGACCACGCTGTTCGTCGCCAATCTGGGCTTCAACATCGATGATGAGGGTCTGTCCGCCCTCTTCACCGAAGCCGGCATCAGTGTCGTTTCTGCCCGCATCGTTCGCAGAAAGTTTGGACACCCGAGGAGGAGCAAAGGTTACGGCTTTGTCGACGTTGGCAGCGAAGAAGAGCAAACAAAGGCCATCGAGGCAATCCGAGGCAAAGAAGTCGGAGGCCGCCCCATTGCTGTCAAGATCGCTGTCAATGCCATCAAGGAAGAGGATGCTGATAACGCGGGCCCCGAGGCCGACGTTCCAGCATCCTGAATGCGCTCATATGATCATGACCCCAGTCCCAGTTTATCGTGACTTAGTACTTGTTCTCTTGCTAAGTTTTTCGCGATGTTCACAAGTCAAGTATTTCATTCCCCATATCGGTGGTCTGGTGTTGTTTTCTTCTACAAACTTGTAGCGTCGCCTTGGTCAACTTGATATGCGACCTGCTACGTACTTTCATGGCTATTGATGACCCGTTCATGCCCACTTGAGCACTCGACGGCGTTAGCGTCTGATGTTTGTTCACCCACATCACTGACATGTCAGACGAGGAGGACTACCTTTCTGACAAGTTCCTCGTCGAGAACCTTTCATACTCTTCTCAACCAAAGACGTACTCGCAAAAACGCCAGGAGTCCTTGAAACAGAGTCGCATCAAGAATGAACAGAACCGAACCAAGAGTGGCCGTCAGCGCGAGCAGGAATCTAGGGAAGAGGGTCTCCGTAAGAGTCTCTTTGAGCGGGCGAAAGAAGACAACGAGGGAGAGAACAAGGCACTGGGGATCATGCTCAAGATGGGTTTCAAAGTAGGCCAATCATTGGGTCAGAGCGAGGGCCCCCCAGTCCGTAAGGGCACCTCTCCCGGGCCCTTGGATAACGCAGGGGAGTCTTCTGAGCCCATCGCACGACGCACGACACCCTCAGATTCAATACACAGAGCCGAGCCGCTCCCCCTGAACGAATGGACAGGTCCGTCGTGGATGCATCCATCTATCGACGCTCTTGACTCATCTCAATCCTAGGTAAAAAGGGCATTGGCTTAGGGAAACGCACAAGGTCGCCTGGCGCTTCCGGCCGCCTGGCCAAGATGGCCAAGATGGCTGAGGATGCCGGTAAAGCGACGTCTTTCCGAGACTTTGCTCGTCAGGAATACGAAGAAAGGCGCGCAGAGGGCCGACTGGCGCCTGCACAACGGACGTGTGCGACCCTTGATGAAAAGGCGGGCATCATGGTCTGTTTGCATTCATGTCATGCATGGTGATGATTTGTTCATCGATCATCAGTTCAATGTTCTCTGTATCAACCCCAATGATGTCAATTCTATACCGAAAGGACTGATGGACGCCCTTTTGGAGTATACAGAGGATATCTCGCCTATGACCACCGGAAAACGTAACGAAGCAACTCGTTTGCGCGACCAAATGGGCGTCGACGCGCTGCAACCCGTCAGTGACGAAGAAGACACACGCGACGATCGCGATGGGATAGACAAGGCAATACAACAAGACGCTTTTCCGACGGAAGCGGTCGAGGAGGCCGCTTATTTTTTCCGCCTCGGGGTATGCCGCAATCTTTCTCCCGTTAGCAAACTGACGTTGTTCTCCAATAATAGCCTCGAGATCGGCTGAGTCTGGTCCTGACATACCTTCGAGACAAGTACGCATATTGCTTCTGGTGCGGAACGCAGTACGAGAATGAGAGCGACCTGGAGGCACATTGCCCTGGTCCCAATGAAGATGATCACGACTGACGTCGAGCACCAATTAGGATAGGCTGTCGTGTTTATATGTCAGAATGTAGTAAGGAGCGAATGCCATGGATGATGTACAAATGAGAGTTCAAGGATCGTAGAAGAGACTATACATCTAGTCCGTGGTAAAGAGAAGCAATAAACGTGTTCACCGACTACTGGTCGCAGGTGAGAATATGTGCGAGAATCGGGTTTTTTAGCCGGTAATCAAAAAAGAGTGAATGACGGTTTGGGAAGAGACTGGTATCGATCAATGTGAAATGGGAGCAGGCAGAAGTGATGGTAGGATGATAGTGTCGGGTCGTTCAGTATGTACTCGGTGAGGAAAGGTTGCGGTCGTCGGAGAGCTCTGCGGTGTTCTGCGGCGAGCGAAACTTGAGATGGGCGTGGTTGCATGTAACTCCCGAGAATTCTTGGCAGACTGCAGGGGTGATGGCCTGTTTCGAGCTGGTGACGAGGATAAGTGCGGGGAGGCAGACTGAAACAGTACTGGTCAGATCCGAGGGCCGCGGAGAGGGGGTATGTGACATACTCTGCTCCCATTTTCTGTCTCTTCGGCAGATGGTATCAGTGATGTGGAGCTGCTCTGTCTCGCAGAGGACTGTACATGCATTCAGAGGTGTTGGGGCGACATTACAATCACATACGCACGCTTTGGGAAGCATAAGGCGAAAAGCGGACGGCCCGCAGACGTGAGGAACCGTGCCGCCTCTCAATGTCCACGTCACGGGAGATGGAGTCGGAGGATATATTGAAGGAGGGTGAGACTGGGCTGCAGCCCGGATTTGAACTGCAAAACGAGGAGACGGAGGAAGAAGAGCCCGAGCGCGAACGGGTTGCGGTGAGATGCGTCGACGAGAGCTCGACGTCGCTGTCAAGACCGAGGGAAGCCATGAGTTCAATGAAAGACGGAAGTGGACTGGCCATTTGGGCGAAAACGGGGACGGCTCTGTGTCGTCAAAAGGGCGGCCTTGGGGGGCGTAGTGTGGAGGAAGGGCATAGTTATAAGTGCGCAGACATGGCCCCTTGGAGACGCCCCACGGTTGTCACGTATGGGCGGTCGTCAAATCCACGAGCGTAACCTTGCACGGTAGGCGTTGTCCTCCACCTGCACGGCTAACAATAGGAACTCAGATTCGTCGGCAAGGTGATCATCCTCGCCGGACCAACCGCGACACAGCTTTCCTACAACACCGGCTCCGAACCGGGTGCAACTCGTCGTCGTCGAATAACACTCTGACAGCAAGACGTCGCGGGTGTGTCGAGCGTCGAGGGCCCGCAATAAAAAAGACCTTCCTCGTGGTCTGGTGTGGACCAACTGGACCGTCGTCGTCGTCCTGAGCAACCAATGCTGCCCCGTGCCCCGTGATTATGGCAATTCCCAACGCACGGTCGCCAAGTCCATTACCATAGCCGTTCCCAACGCATCCAAGCCTCGACATGAGGCGAGACTTCTCATACAATGGGGCTGTGCGAGACACTGCGCCTCAGCTTATGTAATCAGCATGGCTATAGCCAAATAGATTCACGCCATTCATTCGTTCAAGCAGCCATGAGCCAGCCAAGCCAGCCCAACATGTCCGGTGCAGGCGGGGGCTTCGCTCAAAATCCCCGCCAAGATATGGAATATATTTGTGCAGGTAGCCTCCCATTCATGCCGACCGCGTTGCCCTGCTTGACACACATTCCAAGATTGTGGTGCTAAAAATGAGATAAAATCAAGGGAGCCCATCCGTTGTCGAGAGTGTGGCCATCGGATCATGTACAAAAAAAGGACTAAAAGAAGTAAGTCCCAGCCCCCTTGTCGCCGGTGCTTGTATTCAGGTTTTTGCCAGTGGTCCAATTCGAGGCACGGTGATCATTCGCGTCCGGTACGTGAGATTGCTAAGGTCGTTACGAATAGTCCAACTCTGCGTACACAAGGTCGGGAGCAGAGTAGGGGTCCCAGCATCGAATGTATGAATTCGGTCGTTCAGAGCAAGACCAGCATACTCCGCATAAGTTTTATAATATTCGGTATGCACGATCAGCACCTGAACAGGTGTGGATGCTAGTGAGATCTAAATACGAATATAAACTATACGTGAATACAATGTACTCGTCCCGCCCTGATAATACGGACTATTGGGGCTGCTAATAGTTACGATCCTGTACAGTAAGTATGAGTATGTTTAGGAAGACACTAAGTGGCGATTCATTCACGTGAGGGTGAAAAACAAAGGGGAAAATACACCGCGACATTACCACCTGCCCAACCGTTTGAACCATTGGTTCACAAAGCAAGTTACAACAATTCGGTCCAGGATGTTGACGCAACGGGGCGCGACCTTGAGTATTCTGTCCCCTGCGGACCACACTGCTACGTGTTTATCTTTTGAGTCGATACACTGAACAGGACGTAAGCCTGTGTTGCTCATTATTCCGCCGAAAAAAGAGTGACACTCACAAACATGTCGTTTCCATTTTCTCGAAGCTTCCATTTGTACTCGACGCCGCCCGCCTTGAACCTCCGGGATCTAGTCGGTCATATGTCAGCACACTACAGGAATACAACATGCTTTGGGAACCTACTGGCCGCCGTTCTTTGTTTTGCGCAAGTCTTTGACAGACACCTACAAGGCAGAACGGTCAGGGCGAACGTGCGTGGTGTGAGACGCGCCTTACCTCGTCTACGCCGAACCATACCATGGCGTTGAAACTAGAAAACCATTCCACGCAGCCGGCCGTCTCGAACACCAGGGTGTCAAGATTTTTGCGGTGGAAGGTCGTCGTGCCCATAGAGTGACCGGTCAATGGATGCGAGAACTGAGCAAGAGGGTCAAGGGCCATGGCAAGAGACAGCGACGCGAGGAAATCACCTTGTACAGCTCCAGCTCCTGCTCGACATTCTCGAGCACCTGTAGCACGCGAAAAGTGCGCATGTCCGCGCTGCTATCAGTGCTGGAGACGAAGCGGAGCACAATGTCAGACTCGGTCATATCAAAGAGAGCGGAGGGCGGTGTCGGGCGGACGAAGAAAGCGTCAAAGTTTTTTTGAGGCGTGTTCAGTGGATCGATACAGATTTATGGCGTACGTTTGGATTGAATAAAGGAATATATATGTAGTCTACGTTTGATCCGAGTATAAATTGTTCTAGATGAGCTTGGCCCAAGTGTGAAATGGATAGATGCGTGTTCGCGTCCGTGTTTCGTTGTTTGTACGTGACCGTAAAACCATTACACGCTAAATTCAGGAGAACGATGAGAACGACCCCCAGGAACGACATGCCAGCTCACCCGAACTGCAGACTGCCAGTGGTCACCCCGACAAGATACTTCCGCTCATAGTTATATACCTCATGTCCGAGCCAAAGATACATGTCCGTTGGCAAGGAAACTGCCATCTATCCAACACGCCAATCACAGCGTTCAAGCATTCAAACAGCCCTTTCGACAGTCGTGCACATCTGGTAGAAAAGCACCACCACCATCGCGCTCTCGTGGGGACCACCCGGTTGTGGGTAAAATTGCCGCCACCTCAGCGCCGCAGCCCTGAGACCTCATCAAAAAAACCCTGAGGGCTGGTTACTAGTGCGCGCGACCAAGTACTGGGGCCGAGGATGTCTACCGCCATGCCTCGTGATGGCTATCATGACGGCCAATTGCGGCGTTTGCGCAGCACTGACCGTTTGCAGGTCGAGTGACGGTGACTCGGCATGCGGCACCGACTGCTCCTGGCTTCCTAATGGAGGGAGTAGTGGCGATGATGCCGTGTAGATGTGTCAGCCCGTCGGCACGGCAGTGGATTGGCCCGCAGAGAGAGCTGCGAGCAGCGTCGAACAACCAACAGTGACTATTAAACATCGCCAAGAAAGACTCTGCTTATTCTTGTCCCGTTTTTGCGCACCACCCCGCTATGCCCGACGACACGCCAAGGAGTCATTCAGTTGGTGATGACCTTGTCAGTCTGACGCATGCTGAATGTGTAATGACACTAATCTTGCCAAATTGCCCGTGTAGGACTCCGATAATGACATCCAGTCATACGGCGAGCAAGACACACGGAGCTCAGCTCCAGGAAAACCTGGGAGGAAGAAAAATCCAAAGTAAGTCCCTCGTCCCCTCGCCAGGCGCCGATGTTCACTTTCTCCAGTTCTCAAGCCGCCCGGAGAGACCAGAACCGCATAGCTCAGCGGGAATTTCGTCTAAGAAAACAGCAGAGGGTGCGTTGTCTGGTACAGTGATGCTGATGCCTCCTTGCTAAACAGTTGCGTCGTCTAGATACGTGACCTCGAAGCTCGCGTTGAGCTGCTTTCTGGCTCTCAGGATCAGGCATTCAATGACATGCGTGCTATTCTTAAAGGTATGTTATTATGTCTTTGGTATTTTGATGTTGGCCTTCATTTCTGTGCTCAGACCTTATGGCTGAAAACCTCGCCCTACGTAATCTACTCAAAAATGTCTCCGGATTTATTGCCGAAGGAACTGGCGGTATGATACAAAAACTCGGTTTTGAGCTGCACGAATGGACTGCGTACCTCGACAAGGCGGAGACCGACACTGCTTGGGAGAGCTTTCAATCACGCAGACACACCCAAAAGACATCGCAGTCGTCAAATGCAATGTCATCCATGTTGGGTTTACAATCCTCGACTTCGAAGCGGCCTCTTGAAGACGATACGGCTAGCACCAATCCTTTGAAGAAATCGAGGACTTTGAGTAGCGACGCCTCTGTGGAGCGGTCCGATAACTATCATCTCCTCATGTCAATGAATCCCCCCGTGCCTCCTCCGCAGGCGGCGGCACCTCCGCTATATTCTTCGACCACACGATCGTCCCAAGAAAACATATTTTCGGATGTGCTGCGTAATGGTCATGCAAGCTCCCCTGTCTTTATGGCATCCCCTTCCGGCACCCCTGCATATCCCACCCCTTCGACATCTAGTACATATTCATCATACATGCCACCAATGGGCATTGGTGTCGATCAGGGAATGAATTCCTTGCCTTATCCGCCCAGTAAGAATGGGGAGATAAACTCCCAGCAGCGTATTCTTCCTGCCGCACAGAATGACGAACCGGAAGACGATGAAGCATCGTCCCTGGAGTTGCGAGATCCCAAGAAGATTGAGGCGTTTAAGCTCATCAAGTATGCGACCACCTTGGGTCCATATTGGCTTGCAGCTTACACCTTCCTTAGGTACCATCTGGAGAACTACATGAGAAATAGTGCCTACTGCTTGCCGTCTTCATTGCGTCCTACGCTTGTTCAAAGGTAACATTCCGGTTTCTTACTTTCTACCCGTTGTTTCGGGTCTGCTTGCTGATCGTTTGTGTTAAATAGGACAATCAATCACGGTGTGTCTATGTATCCGTGCCGAGTGATGTACGGTTCCTGACACAGAACAGAAAGCGTCATTGACCGCATTGTTCATCCTGGGTTGCGAGACCGTATTATCTTGTTGCGAGGTCAGACGCATGGTTTGTAACGCGGATTGATGGACTAATATTATTTCAGGCCAGTTTTCTTTAGCGGATTGCCTTTTTGACTATAAGAAGGCGATTAAGTTACACGGCGACGATGTTCTTGCACACAGTAACTGGGAGTTGTCGGAATGGTGGTTGCGAAAATACTCGTTAGGGCTTCCGTCCTGGCTGCAATTCTCGCTTTTGCTAACATTTGTGAACAACAGGTATTTGGTTGAAAGTACCACGCTGACCATCTGCAACCGCTGGAGACGAGAGCGAGGCGAGAGTGAGATCACATTGTCAGATATTGGTGCCCAAGGCGACTCTCCTGCTTCATGAGTAAATATGTTCTTTGTATTCTAATTGTCCAAAAATCTAGCTATCATTCTGAGAGGATAGACAGCGTGTATGCGCACATTTTGGTGTAAATAGATTCCATTAAGCCAGTATGAGCCTAATGCAGGTGGTTGTCGGATATACTGTTCCATACGAAACACGATCCTCATTCGGACGGACCGATATGAAGGATCACCAGGACGCCTTCTTGACCCCTGGTATCTCGTTGTTCAGTGCCTTGAGTCGGAATCGGAACTAGAGGGACCCAGTCGGAAAGGCAGATCAGCGTGAGTGATGCTAAAAAAAAAAAAGAGGAATGAAACTTGCCCTGCAAAGGCCGAATTCGCTCATCACGCCCCGGCCTCGTCCCGACTCGGTACATCGGTTAACCACAGACGTCGGGCGGGTGTACCTCCCGAACGCGTTGAGTTGCAGCTGGGCTTGGTGGCGAACGTGTGGGGGCAGCGTCTCATTGCGCGCGACGTACAGATATGCGCGGCGCATCACCTCGTTCTCCATGACGCCCGTTCGCGCTTTCATGTCGCGCAAGACGCGAATGTTGGGACGAAAGTTGGGCATGACACGTGCGTGTTTGACGAAACTAGGAAAAGAGAAAGAATCAGTCCGTCACCCGGAACAAGCACGCTCAAGCGGCCTACCTGGCTAGTCGAAGTGGATGCTTCCAAGTTTAATTCGAGCTCCGAACGGTCCTGCGACGCGCGAGCTGTTGGCATTTTACCCGACTCACGAATTGCCAGGACATGGGCATGTGAAGGCGCCGATTCAGCTCAACTGATAGAGCTGATAATGGCCTGCCAGAGACGACATAAAATGCGCCGTCGTATTCCTTTACCTCCACGAAACCCCACAAGACTCTTCCGCTACTGTGTGACTTGATTGCCTGTTTTGAAACTCGGCGCCACGACGCTAAAAAAGAGTCGGCACGTCCGATATGTCCCCTCCCAAAAACGTCTGTCTGGCGTGGCTATGGGGAGAGAGTCGGTGCGTTGCAGTTGGCGGTATAATCCCGTTCATTATGCTGATGCGGGCCCGTCTCAACAGCCCTGGAATGCCCAGTATCCTTCGCATCACACATCGCCAGCGTCGCACATTCGTCTCGACCCTTTTTGCGGTCACATTCTTTGCGTCAGTATTGACCGTGTCCGCATCCAACATTCTATCATGCCCTGTGCGGTCCGACAGAAACTATCACGCGGATAGTGAACGCACGGCGCGAGGAGACGGAGCACCAGCGGTTGTGAAGAAGAGGCCCAGGCGCTGGATACAAGAGAGGGCCGTTCCCGAACATTGACTCCGTCTCACTCATTTTACGAGCATGCATGTACCTGTCTCTCATGCTTAGACGCTGCTGCGCCGATTCATCCAGTACGTGTCCCAAGGGTCAGATCGGATATAAAGAACATGCTGGTAGAGCTCCGTGGTGGTCTGGGGGTATGTGCTCATATTACAATGCAAATTTCCGTGTAAAACTAGCGCGGGAATAGCGGGAAAGTAGTGGGAACATGCACAAGGACTGTCACTCTACGGCTGCTGAACTATCATTTTCACTCTGTCGTCGACGGTAATGTTCTTCCTGTTCTTGGTGCGTTCCTCTAGAAAACAGCATGTCATATGAGTAGCTGTGCAGGGATTAGGGCGCTGAAAGAAGACACACGGAAGGGCATGTTCCTCGATAGGTATGCAGGCTATGAATACGAGAACATTGATCGCAACCTGAGAAATGAAAACCACACGCAATGCAGTCGCGTAGGACTCTATCGCAGCCTTCTGCAGAGAAGGCGCAAGGTCTGCAATCGAACTGATCGAATGCCTAATATGCACAATCCCGTTAGTCCAGAAACGTGGGCAGTGCTCCAGCGGTGATCTTACCGTACTGCATCTATGATCTGGGTAAAGGGGAGTATGTCAGCATGCAAATGAGGCCCTCATAATCAACCTCGCCGCTGACATCTGATGACCCAGGCCCTGTAACTCGCTTCCTCAACTGATGAAGCAGAACGCTCTGGACCAGAGCGCCTGACAAACTAACCCCAACAACTTGTCCCGTGGTGCGGAATAGATATGTGACTATGTAACAATCAAACTATCCGTTATACCCGTGACAAGGTGAAACTCACTTCCAGTGGCTACAGCCATGTCTTCTTTGCGAACCCCTGCGATCATCGCCTACGTGGCCAGCTCAGGATAAAAAGGCGACAGATAGTCAACTACTCACTATCAACGTCGTCGTTATGAGGCTGGCCATTCCAAATCCATGTGGTATAATGTCGAGCCATAGGTGGAGAGTTGACGTCTTATTGTTCCACAGCACAACGAGCACGCTTGCTGAGATGCTGAGCGCAGCCGAACCGAGAGTAAGATTGTAAAGTTTCCCGGTCCTACGCATCCACCTTGGACAACCGAAGTTTCAGAACAGGTTTTCGGTAATGGGGACAAGACTGACCAGCCAGCTAACACGCTGCCCGTTGACAATGCGACCTAACCCAGGTGAGTCTAGATTTATGGGCCAGGTAGGACATGACGTACGGAGTGTGGCAACAAATGGAGACCTGTCGGATTAGGTCAGAGCGCGAGGGATATACTAATTCTTTTCTGCTCACCGGCGTTTGTGGCCGAATTGAGCCTGACCGCAGAAAAATACAACGGCACGTTATAAAGCTATGGAAGAAGCAAAAATCGATACACAGGAAACATATTCATTCTTGACACACGAACCATAGAGTATGCGGTCATTGACGCCATGAAATTGGCCAACGATACGGCCAAAGGTGTGCGCCGCGTAATTAAGCGTAGTGGCATGACGGGATAGCGCGCTACTCCTGCCTCGACATACACGAAAGCCACCCCGAAAATACCGCTTACCGTGAGCAGTCCGTATATTTGTGGATGCGACCACGGTAGTTCTTCCGTGGTTTTGATACTGAATGCAGATAACATGCTTGCAACAAAGATAACCAATGTAAAAGAGCCAAGGAAATCTATACGACCCAGTTTTGAAGATATGCTCTCGTTTGCAACGGCCTCAGGTAACTTAATGTTGACCTTGAGTGCGACTAACGCGAAAGAGGCGAATAGTAATGGAGTCTATCCAAGAAAGGTAGATCAGCCTCGTTCACCAGCCTCGCGGCAGGAAGCCATGATCACCTGCGAGAGGAAAGCTGCACGCCTGGTTTGAACGCAAGTCAGTCAACGAGACTGCAAATATTGATATGCATACCATCCCCAGGTATCACTTATCCATCCTCCGATGGGACCGCCCAGACCTGCTCCAAGGCCGAACAAGCTGACGCAAAATTCTGAGGAGCGATGCTAGACTGTCGAAAGGAGTAACTCACACATTTGTCATTCCTTGATAGAGCCCTCGGTGCTTTCTGCGGAAGGCGTCTAGTCCCATAGGAAGGCAGGCGACGCAGAGCTGGGACTTACAGAGGTACAAGGTCAGTGATGGCAATGCTGGTGACTTGGAAGATGTGAATTTTAGGGTGAGACGAACGAGCATAGTGAACGGACCTGTCATAACGCTTGACGGCAAGTCATGGTCAGACTCAGTGTCCGCAAGCAAGGCCGGACGACGCACCCGCCTCCGCCCATGCCGGCAACTGTTCGGGAAAGAATAAGCGTTTCCATGGAAGGGGAAAGGCCACAGGCGATTGTGCCAAAGCCTGGAATAGATTAGGAAGAGGAAGACCGGAGAGATCTGCGAGACCGACCGAACAGAGCCAAGGCAAGAAGCATTGCGCCCTTCCGTCCCAAAATGTCTGACAGTCGACCTGATATGCGAGTTTAGCGCCGGACAGAGAAGGGTGGATCGGAGGGGCTGACCATACAGGGGGGTAAAGCAGCAGACAGAAAGCAGGTAGGAGGCACCGAGATAGGAGGATAGTTGGGATTTGTTGAAATAACTTCCAATGGGGGATACAAGGGTAGCTACGACAGTGCCTATTGGGAGAGGGTTGGAAGCGGTCAGTGAAGATGCACGGGAACGCACCATCGAGTGCACCGAGAAAGACGGCGCTCCAGAGGGCGGTCACGATCCAGAAGAAGTCGAGCGGGGTTGGGGAGGGGTGTGGGGGAGAAGGGAGGGCGCTGTAGGAGGGCGGTCGGAGCGAGGGAGTGAGGAGGGGGCTAGACGAGGGGGAGGTGGATCTGGGGGACATGGTGGAACAGACATGCAGCACAGGGAGGACTAGGGAGTGTGCATGCATATATACGCTTGTGTTCGCATCGCACTCGCTGGCGTCGTTTCACCTTCAGTCATCCTCCGCATACATCGGTCGTCGCCCAGCCGAATTGTGGGCTCACGACGCCGTCCCCAAACTCTCCCATCAGTCGACAGCGTGCCTCTCCGCGCTCGTCGCACCCGCTAAGCATAGTACCCACATGATCTCTCCGGTGTGAACGTTGTCCTTTGTAGGGAAACATGTCCGACAATGACACCAAACCCGCCCATCCGAAAGAGACATACATCAGTGGCTATCAACGGGCAGACCCTTATTCCTCCAATCTGTCAATATTGAGCATGATAGTTCGCTCAGGTGTGACGATATACATAAGCATCCTTACAGCATCTCTCCCTCCGACGGCACCACAAATTGCGCGTACTCAACGACGCCGCCGCTTTCATTAGCGTGTGATTCTTCTACGGGTGCGAGCCTTTATTGCGCGTACCTGGTACTGACCACTCACGCGCCGCTGGGAAAGTCGAACCCCGCCTTGCAAACCGGGATCGGCAAGCGTCCGGGACCCATCCTCCCAAGTGCCCTGACATCCTGTTGCCAAGCGCCCGATGGATCCCTCATACGTCCGTATGTGCAGGCTTCGGTTGCATTGTCGAGTCATGCAATCGATGACTGCCGCCATGTGCGAGGTTCGGACCATCTCGATGTGGGTGTCCGGGCGCTGTAGGTTGGAACGAAGGTCAGTCTCTGATTATTTAATCTGCATCAACAGAATGTGACGCGACGCTCCGAGGGGCTAGTGTGGTTTTGCCATTTCATGTCTGATTCCGTCATCGCAACCACACCGTCCCTCGACTTGCTTCTCTTTCGAGTGGGGATTGTGTGGTCCAGTGCGTCTATTAAGCTGCCCAGACACGTCAACATCATAGGTAAATAGCGTCAGTCCTCCGCCCAGCAGCGGACGGGTGGTAGTCGTTGGTAGAGAGTAAATGAAGTGGCATTTGCCGTCTGACTAAGCCGCGTTTAACCTGCATCCCTTTGCTTGCTTTGCCGGAAAACAACATTTTCTTCTTCTCCGTTTCTGCCGCTCGTCCTTGACCGGATTCTCGCCCTCCCGCGAGTTCTCGTGTCGTGCAGTGAGGCGATCGAGGATCCCGGATCGACCACGAAGCCGCCGCTGCTGAGCATTTGATCAACTTCATCATGCACTCCCCGTCATCATCACCTTTGTCGTCACATTCGTCCTGGAAGTCGGTCTTTCGCTTGCCAAGTTCGTCCAAGAAACAATTGGCAAATGTAAACGGTAGTTCTACTCTGGATCGTACTCCAAGAAGTATCTCTTCCCCCCTCACCGCCAAACATTCATCCGGACCGCCACCCTGTGCTTCCTTGACACCCTCAGCGCCGCAGTCCGTCGACCAACGCTCGTCTTACAATTCCTCCACCCAGTCTAGCGAGTCTCACCTCAGCGGGACTCCAAAATCTTCGTACCTTGTACCTGACTCCCGAGGTTACACGAGTCAGGCCGAACCATTTCACGAACTGTCCCAAGTGTCGCCGGTTCGGGCTGGCGCGACGGCTGCTCCAATGCATGCTCAACCTCGCGCGAGGACAAAGTCGGAGAAACAGCGTCTCAATCTCAGTCCCGCTCCGCAAATTCCCGCGGGGAATCCATCCCAGCAACCTGTCGGGATCCCCTCAGGACACGGTCCTCCGGCAAGTCGTCCAGGAGCATTATCACCCCGAGCAATGGGAGCATCGGCGAC
The DNA here is from genome assembly GCA_038089715.1 of Veloporphyrellus conicus. Classification (NCBI taxonomy): domain Eukaryota; kingdom Fungi; phylum Basidiomycota; class Agaricomycetes; order Boletales; family Boletaceae; genus Veloporphyrellus; species Veloporphyrellus conicus. Next base: position 19,559 of record JBBPLJ010000207.1, read on the forward strand.
TCGTTTTATTCGTCGGGTTGCCTCCGCGCCCAATGCCAAGCATCTCTTTTTGTCTGGTTCGCGGTCCATTGCTCCCACCAAAAATGGTTTACTCGCTCCTGCGGAGGTGGTCCCCCCGGTCCCTGGCGGTCAGCCTAGCATTTCGGAGTATGGAGACGATTCGTTGGAAACTATCTCTTCGGGTTCATCCAGAGGCCGGTCGACGAGATACGAGCGGTATCCAAAAACCCGGATCGCAAATCCAACTACTGAAGGTCCTAGCAAAGTCGCTTTCCGGCGAACCTACTCGAGTAACTCCATCAAAGTTCGATCCGTATGTTTTTTCTTGTTCGTTTTTTGAAGTATAATATAGTTCGTCGTGTAGGTAGAGGTTGGCCCTTCGAGCTTTCTCAAAGTCAAGATGCTGGGCAAAGGTGACGTTGGCCGTGTCTATTTGGTCAAGGAGAAGAAAACGGATAAACTGTTTGCCATGAAAGGCAGGTCTCGTCCCGACAGCCACTTTTTCCAGTATTTTACCTGCAATTTTAGTGCTGTCAAAGAAGGAGATGATAGAGCGGAAAAAGATTAAACGAGCCTTGACGGAGCAAGAAATTCTTGCCACTTCTAATCATCCCTTCATTGTGACACTTTACCATTCCTTCCAATCAGAGGAGTATCTGTACTTCTGCATGGAGTATTGCATGGGTGGGGAATTCTTTCGTGCCCTGCAAACGCGCCCGGGCAAATGTCTTTCGGAGGACGGCTCACGGTTCTACGCCGCCGAAGTAGTCGCCGCACTAGAGTACCTGCATCTGAATGGATTTATTTACCGCGACCTCAAACCGGAAAGTGCGTTCAATTCCTATTTCCATCGCAACACTTACGAGCGTGATACCGTACATTCGACAGACATTTTGCTTCACCAATCTGGACACATTATGTTATCAGATTTCGACCTAGCGAAGCAGTCGGGGCATCCAGGAGGGCGGCCGGCGACGATCCATCAGTCGGAGCCAAACGGGGTATGTATCTCGATAGGACCATGTGATGAGCTCTCACCGGCTTGGGATTAGGTGCCTATGATCGATACGATGTCGTGTACGGCTGATTTTAGGACGAATTCATTTGTCGGAACCGAGGGTCAGGATGGTGCATGCTTTGCAGAAGGAGTCTGACACTTGTGCTTGGATCTGCAGAGTACATTGCGCCTGAGGTGATTGCTGCACAAGGACACACTGCAGCGGTGGACTGGTGGACCCTCGGCATACTGATTTACGAGATGATCGTAAGTCGAGATTATTCATGTGACCAAGGTCTAGTGTGGGAGATTGCTGACGGACTCTGATTGCACATCACTTCGATCACTGGGATCGGCGAGACAGTTCGCCACGACGCCTTTTAAGGGCAAAGAGAGGAACGATACCTTTGCGAACATCCGGCTGTTGCCTGTGCATTTCCGTGATACGCCCAAGATATCCAGGTACGCTGATGATCTGTGCGGTTGCGATGACGGGAAAGTGACATTCTCGGATACAGTGCCTGTAAAGATGTCGTCGTGCGGCTCCTGGACAAAGAAGAGCGGACTCGGCTAGGGAGTAGAAGCGGTGCAAGCGAGGTCAAGCAGCACAAGTGGTTTGCCAAAATAAACTGGGGTCTCTTGCGTCACACACGGCCACCGGTACGTCAGAGACCAGGCAATTTTTGTCGAGGACGAGGGTGGCGTGCTCCGACGGGTGGCACGTGGCTCTGACTTCTTGTCTTATGCGTGCGCGGTGGATGTATTACTGACTTGTGTGTAGATTGTCCCGACAGCGTCAAATGGGGCTGAAGCGACGAATTTCCGACACCTGAAGGAGTCGCGCTCGCTGCATCTGGAAGAGCAAGGGTGTCTTGTTGCGCCCGGGGTGCCCGGGTACGACGACGGACTGGAGACGCCACCGGAGGGGGACTTGTTCGGGGCGTTCAACAGCGTCACGATACACTATGATGGTGAATTGTGAGAGTGGTGTGTGATTTCCTTGTTGCTTTCTTTTGACTAGTGCTCTCTGCTTGCATTTTGGAGAAACACCCTGTTTTCACTTGTATTATTTGCATTGCACAGCTACCCCATCTTCTCTTATCGATACATTTCTTTGGAAGTACTTACGGTGCGAGTTCGCGACTGATCGGACGCCCCTGATGATAGATGGCGTTCCTAGTGTTATGATACCTGATTACAGAACAAGCTATTCTAATTGCAACGGGTGTGCGGATCGATGACGAGGCGTGACAAGAAGTAGCGATCAGATGATGCAGAAGAGAAGCTGATGAGGGTGATGCCTCGGGAGCGCTGGGGGCGACGGCGGCGGAGGGCGGGGAGGATCCGGGCGTCGGGGTCGGGGGACATGTCAGCCTGGCGGATCGTCGCGGCGGCGGGTGGCCATATCGGGCGAGGGTTCGATTTCCAAAGAGGGGATGGCAGGACCCCGGCGAGTGCGAAAGCGAGCCAAGGGGGAAGCGGGCGAGCCGGTGGGAGCAACACGGGGCGTGGGAAGGGAGCAAAGAGCGTCGCTGACATGAGATTCAAGCTGAGATTCGCCAAAGAGGGTGCAGCGGCCACTTGAGAGGGAGATCGCGATACAGTGTGGGCGGCGAGTGGCCGGAAAAGGACAAGTGCAGGTTGCCTCGGCGCCGAGGGAGTGGCACGGCGAGCATATATGGGTGTTGTCGTGTGTTTGTGCAGAGTTTACCGAGGGTGATTTCCGAACGCGGCCGCGGGACCCTGGATTACGTACTGGGCCTGAAAGGGAAGCTGCGGGAGAAAATGGAGGACGAGTCGAGAACCGATTCGGGCAATATGAATTCTCCACCGGCCGTCGATTTTTTATAATATACATAGTCGATCGTCGACTCGTCCTCGACAGTCTGTGCGACTTTTTTTTTCCGTTTCCTTTCTTCGCTTCTTCAGTACATAGCTCACGGCTCCGTCCGACTCTTTCACCATTCCGTCCCTACGCCCTGCAACGTTCGACATGCAAGACCCCTACGCTCCCTCATACGCCCCCGCCCGCCCACAGTGGTCCCGCCCAGACCACCCATACCCGCAGATATCCACCAGCAACCCGCCCCTATACCCCCCCTCGTCCCCCAACGACTCCCCCTCTGACGACACGTCCCCGCAGCCCCCGCTCAAGGGCCACGACCAGTCCCAGCCCACAAAGTCCGAGTCCAAACCGCAGGCCACCTTTCTCACAAAACTCTACGCGTAAGTCCCTCCCCTCTCTCCGCGCGCCCCCCGCCGACGCGTCCCCCAGCCTGCTCGAGCGTCCAGAGAACCACCACATGATCAGATGGGACCCCGCCGGCGAGCACATCATCGTCGAGCGCCCGGAACAGCTCGCCCTCCACGTCCTCCCCAGCATTTACCGTCAATCCAGATTTGCTTCCTTTTCTCGGCAACTCAACGTACGCGCTTCTCTCCTTCCTCTCCCTCCCCCTCACCCCTTCCATGCAGATTTATGGCTTCATGCGCAAAGTGAACCTCCGCAACGTTGACCCTGCCATCGACGATCCCGATGCCAGCACATGGTGTACGTCCCCCGCACCGCCTCGAACCTTCTTGCCTCCTGACACAGCCACCAGCTCACCCAACCCTCAATCGTCATTCCCCCCCAGAGGTCGTTGCCAATTTCAAACGCCGCGTGCCTCCACGCCTCCCCAAACCGAGAAAACGCGAGGCCCAGGAGTCCCCGACCATCCCCCCTCCGCGCTCCGCCATCGGTGCTGGTCCCGTCCCCCTCTCTGTGCCCCCTTTGGTCGCCAACAAGCCCAACGTCCTCGGCGGCCGTGCCCGTGGATTCTCTGCCCCTGGCTCGTTCACCCCACTCAGCTCTCCTGCCGCTGCTGGCTGGGGGACCTCCTACCCGCGTGCAGCCCTGCCGCCCCTCACGGTCCCCTCTGAGCCCCCGCTCTCCCAGCACCAGAGCCTCTTCAACCAGTCGCACAGTCTCCAGCCCATCTCTCCCGCCGATGACTCTCCGGCCACCCAGTTCAGCGCCATGGGCGGCTCGGGCTACACGCACAACCCCCAGGTGTCCTCGTCCCAGTATCCGTACACCGAGCAGAGCTGGTCCTTTTCCCCTAACAGCTCTTCCTCCAGCCATTCGGGCAGCCTCTCTTCGCTTCTGAACCCCCCGACCAATGGCTACGGTGCGCGGCCTACTCCGACCATCAACACCTCGTATGCGTCGTCGTACTCGAACGTGTCCATGCACAGCGACCATACCCCGCCGTCGCTCTCTCCCGACACGCACAGCCGTCCGACCACAGGGTACTCGATGTCCTCGGTCTCGTCCTTGCCGTACGAAGAGTCGCCTACGTACCACCACGGCGACTACTCGCGCCCTGGCTCGGGCCACCACAGGCCCATTTCTCCCACGCTCTCTCGCCCCCCGTCGTCGTCGAAGCAGTATGGCCCCAACAGCTCTCTCAGGGTGGGGCGACCCCGACGCCACAGCCAAGCGATGAGTCCTTACCCGTCGCCTTACGAGCATCATTCCGAGCGCCCGTCGACATCCCCTCAGCCGACCGATGAGCAAAACGGGAATATGCCGAGAGTGCGGAGTATGATACAGCTGCCCTCTGTCGACCCTTATGGGTTTACCTCGAACCAGACCGAGTTCGCGTACTCTGCTGTTGGTGGGAATCCGTCCATTGACTCGATGGATGGCCGTAATGGCTGGGGACATCCGGCGCAGGCAACGCAGCGTCCTTCGACGAGCGCGTCCTCCATCAGTTCTTCCTCGCAAGCAAACACCCCCCCGCTTGATGGTTACGGCGGGGCTGACACGGATATCAACCGTTGTAAGTCGCATTTTCGTTTGCTTGTGGCTTACGGCGTGACTTACTGACTGCTAGTTTCTTGAACAAGTCTCGCCTGATTTCGGCTTTGTGCCCTTGAACGAACACCTCCCTCCGCAATATACCAAAAACGATGGGCGAACGATAGACGCACCCGTACCTGCGGAGGGATTCTAGATTTGCGGTGCGCGGCTCACGATTGCTATTCCGACCGTCTTCATTCGAACTTGGACGATAACGTTTTGCTGTTGCCTTGATCTCACGATTTGCGTTCCTTTTTCTCTGTCTCTCTCGTTCATTCTTGCTTGGCTTCTCTTCCGAGAAGCGCTATATACGCCCGTCCGCTCATTTCACGAAATCCATCATACCCGTCTCGTCGTTTGCATTGCTGTGACACATTGCGTCGTGTATACCTTGATCCATCTCATATGTAGTATCACGCTTCATTCACCCCCATTTTTGATACCTTTGACATTACTCGTCTCTCTCTACCTCTCAGGTTGGTACATACGGTTACCCCGTATACTCGTTACCCAGTTCATTTGATATCCAGACCCAGCTTGGCGCCATGTGGTGTGAGGCGTCGACTTTTCATTTGCATGGGCGCAATATCGACGGTCGCCATCAGGTGGACGGTCCGGAGGTCGGTTGGTGGAATTGTTCCCACTGTT
>JBBPLJ010000209.1:8971-34400 GCA_038089715.1 Veloporphyrellus conicus
GATGACGACTTTGCTGTCGCCTACCCAATCCGTGATTGGAAGTGAAACACCCTCCGTGGACCCAAAGGTACTCCAATGGTATGCGATTATACTAGTAGAAGAGCCGTTCAAGGTGACAGTCAGGAAGCACGAGCCGTCTGGGGAAGAAAGGACATCAGTCGGGACATGACGTAGATTCAAAGAAGCTGGCCTGAGGATTCATTAAGGTCATAATAGGGATCTGATTCACCGAAGGTACACACCGGGGTTGCATAGTGGTGAGGGAAAACACACGGGCGATAGCTTGAGAGTCGACGAGCAAAAGTTCTTCGCTTCCTGAGGCAAAACATGCCTTTGTGATCGTTGTCCCCTCACCGTACCACGAATTTAGGTTTATGGCACTTCCAGACGCGGTAAACCCACGGTCATCATCATAGGCGAAGACGTGCAGCTGCAGCTGGAAGATCTTCAATTTTGATATAATATTGGGATTACGAGACTTGCACACCTTTTCACAGGAAATCAGGGCGAGCATGGCTTGAGACTCGTCGAACGTCAACAAGAACTCTTCACCAATCTTATCTCGATGGAGCAGCTTGCCATGCTCACGTCCAACAGAGTTTTCGATATTATTTAGGTGGTCCAAATGAAGTAGGAGGTTCCCGTTAGGGTCGATCAATACCAGGAGCAATCTATCACCTTCGAGGAGTTGTGAGTGTCTGAAAATTCATCAACCATCAGGCACAAGAACGAACTACATTAAAAAAACACAATCTCACGAGACCGAAAACCCGACTGGTAGTTGAAAGGAGTAAGACTCGTTGAAACGCGGATTTGGCACTTTAGTAGGATCAAGCTGTAGTTCATGTTGATCTTGGGCTGTCAGGTGCATGAGATGAATGGTGAACGACAGCGAAGCTTTCTTCAATGTCTCTCGATGGCCGGAAATGTCAAAGCTCTGAGGACCTGCAATTCTTTTAGCCACTAAAAGCTAACTCGAGGGGGCTTGAACATACGTTTGTCATGGTGGCTAGAATTCTTGCACGCTAAAACGGACTTGAGACGTAGAGTATATCTTCAAAACAGAAGGGTCAAATGGGGTCTCCATCGGTCCTTTTGAAGAATTCTTACAGAGAATCATATGACTCCATCAGAGAATTCATCTTCTGGATCAGAGAACGTCCCGCGTCACGAAGATCTTGCTCGATGCGGTGGTCCGCTTCGGTTTTCAGCTGCGCCTGGGTATCTTCAAGCTGTATACGACGAGCAGAATTAAGGACGGTCCGACAGAGCTTATCCACAAGAGTCCCGAGATATTTCTGGGCCTGCTCCTTCGCAGCCGATATCGCTTCTTGCAGGGCAGGCATAGTTGACGAGAGATCATCGAGGTCCGAGATGAAGTGCAGGTCATTAATGGTAGAAGCTTCGCTACTACCTTCCTTGAGCATTTTCTCGGCATTCCGCACCTCAGCCTGTGTAGGCTTAGGTGGTTGGTCCCCCGGCATCGCAATCTCATGGAGGATGGAGGCTAGGGTGCTCTGGAACTGCTTCTTGGCGTCCTTAAAAACTGATCGGACGAGTGTGATTAATTGACTCTCGGTTTTGCTCAGCAGGTGCCGGGATAAGTAGAGGACGAGAAGGATCTTTTCCTTTGATTTTCTGAAGTTTTCGTCAACGATACTCCTACAATTGGCTCGGCGGAGTTCATCAGTGAAATTCTCCGCGATGCGTGGGTGGATTTTTATTAGATTGGTATATGATTCTAAGAAGTGTCATCGACACAAATACAAATCCGTCGACAGAATTACTCACCATTCAATCTGGATTCTTCGTCAGGGGTTAGGGCAGGGATAGAGGCGAAGCAGCGGCTACGATCAAGCGTGCTATAAGCTTTGGCGTGAGCAAGACACAAAAGAGAGAAAAAAAACGAAAACGAACGGGTAGGCAGAAAACACTACTTTGACGACTGCGAACCGGATACTGGATTCTGTCTGAGCTCTGGCCTTCCTCAGCTCATCCTCAGCTTTTCTCTGATGAGCCTCAATGTCTTTACTGTGTGCCGATCGAATGGTGTTAACTTCCTTCATCCAGATATTGCACTCATCAGGGAAACGTTTGTTGAGCCCCAGTCGGACAAGGTGGTTAAGCGATCTGGGGCCAAGAGACTCTGATATTTGCAGACGTTCTTTCCGCCTGTCAACAAGTCAGAAAATATAATAGAAATTTTTAATTTGAAAGGTGTACAATGCATCTTGTAGCAGGAATGCAGATGTCCTGAATGAGTTGAGATACTTGATGGAGTGCTTAGCAGGCACGTATTGTGTTGTCATGATTCCTTGTCTCGTTTCGCCAAATAACAGGCATGGCTTGAAGAACTCGGGATTCATATCATATTCTGGATGTGGCTCGCTGACTATGAGCTCATTGGAAGTGCACTGATAAATTGGGTAACCCAATGATACTTTGATAGGGAGTACAACACCAGGGTCACGTACCTCGAATCCTGGACGTACGGAGACACCCTCCTCTTGCTCCTTTGTTTTCGCAACCTCGAAGGTGAATAGTCGATCGGTATCGTCTTCGTCCGATTCAGCAAGCTGGTCATCCTCGACTGGATTGCTCCAAATCATGGATTTTGCATGATCTTCGGAGACCAGGGCCGTCACTTGATCGCAGATCTTCGTCAGATATCTGAGAATTCGAATGTCAACGAGGGTCTATAACCATATTCCAGTATGACCTCACCTGACGAAGGTTACACGATTTCGGCGCACAGGCGGAGAAGCATCGTCGTCCCACGTCGACTCTTCCGGCCAGTAGATGACGTACATCCTTTGCGGTGCACTGGATTCTGAAACGCGGCAGATGTATAGACCAGAACGGAGAGGTGGCTTCTCGGTTTTTGTTCCCAGAGAGTTGAATAACTTTGCTGCCCTATCGCAATGTCAATGACAATGACTCAACCGCAAAGTGGGTAGTGACATACATAGCATCGTCAATAACAGCGATGGATACCAAAAAGCGAATAATTTCTTCCTTGCTCCCGTAGATCCCGAGAGGTTTGATTTGAAACTTGTCAAGAGCCTTGAAATCAACCTTCGTCAGGGATGTATAAGCACCAGGAGATATTTGGTTGAGAAAACGCTTGAGGGAATCTTGAGCAATGATGATCTTCTCCACTGTGTACATGGTAAGAGCCGAGCTGGAACGTCATATACCATTATACCTAGACCGCTAGTACCACGTTCGCTGATCAAGTCAAGGATACGATACATTCCCGGGATAAATGAACACAGATCCTCTTCGGATTGAGCTTGTTCTGTTGCTCCTACGTCATCCTACAAGCAAACGACTTAAGTGTAATTCCAGGGTCATACCACTACTTACTTCTTCCAGCTCGCGATTTACTTGTTGTTCCTCGAGATCTATGGACTCGGTGGCGTCAACTTCTTGATCGTCAACATCATCCACAAGATCAACATTCAGGAATGACGAGTCAGAGGATTGTGATTGTGACTCCTCTGATACAGATACAGATATATCCAGAGAGCTCGTTTCATCTTCACGGTCGTTCACGACCATGAAATCTTCTGCATGTCTGACAGAGGGCAAGCCAATATCGACATCAGAATTGTCAGCTTCTGCTTCTAAGATCATGGACATGTTGGCAGGCAGATGTAAGTCGAATGCAAGTTGCTAGCGCGTACGGCGATAACTCGATGGGCTGTGGTGAAATAGCGCGTTGCGTGTGTTTCGAGCTGGGGGTAAAGCGGGGAGATTTAAATCAGATTAATACTCAAGAGGTTATGTAGGTCCATTTGTTGGTTCCTGCTTTGACTCGCCCAGGTTTCAGCTATGCCCCTAGATTGTGAATGAGGCAACTGCAGAACACCCAAACATAGGCAATGACGCAAAGTCGACACCAAGTTTGTCAAGTGTTCCATATCGATGAACCTTGATATGGATTCTCGTCACATTACGGTGTTACGCAGTCCCATGACACTGACTAGTTGGTGAGTGCTTGAACATCTTTCGAAAAGGATGACAATAAACGATTATAAGTATGTTGGTGTTTTCATTCACAGCTTAAGGAACCCCAGTATGACAGCAGGGAAAATTGCAGCGAGTCGTGACGCCAATCTGAGACCGGCGTCAGTGAGACTTTATTGCCTATTAAACCTCACGAACCCACATCGAGGCTGAAACGGCAAGCTACACGTGGACACCTCGAGGCTCGGAAATTAGTAGGCTAGACCATGTTGACTCAGAATGATCACGTACTACATCCCGTTCTATCACGCATACAAGCAGCGTCGGCGTAGATAACATATCGATGGGGGCCCTGGAAAGACGCTTCGAATGCGGCACCGGGAGTGTCGCGGTGCGCCATGTACATAGTAGTACATGAGGGTAGCTAGCCGAGTCGGAGTGTAACCGTCAGTGTTGTGTGAACAAGTCAAGTTACTATTCATGGACAATAAGATGCAGCAACTTGGTCATGTGGTGATTTCAGAGTCTCACAGCTGCGCAGCCCCCACTGCCCTCGTCGCCAGTGCCCTCGTCGCCAGATCAGATCAAGTGTGTTCGTTCGTCCTCGATAACCCAAGTACGAGAATGGCCCACAGCCACGGCAGTTGTGGACACTATCCAGAGCTCAACTATGGATCTGGAGCGAAATGGATCAAGAACTTGACCCAAGGCAGGCTCTCGACGTTCGTCGGCGGTCACTTTGAAAACGTCAATCTCTCCTCCGTGTTCTATACACACAGGGTCGATGGCCCCAAATACGTGGACCTCCAGGTTTGGAGCGCCCCGGGACTGTCAAAACCCCTGTTCAAGGAGGCGATGCAACACAAGTTTAAGCCAGCGAAGAAAGGCGACTCATTTGGGCCATCTTGTGAGTCTCTTTGCAAATCCGTTCTGGTTAGCGTCTGACACAATAAGAAGGGGTACGATCGTCTTCACACATCGTCGCTTTTGGCATGAGATATGACTAATGTTGCCTTCTCTCGTAGACAAACCATTGGTGGAAGGTCAAGGTCACAATTCCATGCGACTATAAGCAGTACGAACGCGTGCAGCGTCCGTCTATTTCTCTATCCTCTTGAAGGAATTATTCTCACCAATCGACAGTTGAGTTCGATCCGGGATGTGAAGCAATGATATTCACTCCGGAGGGCCTACCACTGCAAGGTTTGTCTTGAGAGCCAGTCTGTTGTTCAAACTGTTCACCATCCATTTTAGGGATCACTGGTGGGTGGGGTGGTGATCGTCGCGTGGAGCACATCATCCCTCGTGAGGCTGTTGAACGCGGTACCTACGAGGTAGTTATTGAATCTAGTTGTAATGGCATGTTCGGAGTGCCATGGAATGGCGACACTATCGCACCTCCGGACGTGAGATCTCACATTTCATCCCTTGAACAGTGTTAATTGGTGGATTCCAGATGAACAGACGGTTCAACTTGGATTCCGCCGATCTAGTGGTTCCCAACCAAGATGCATGTATGTGCAAGGAAAAGATTCTTTGGTACTTCCGTTGAACATCAGTCTTCAGGGCATCTCAGGTGGGACTTTGACACGCTGAAAGAAATCGTTGATAGTCTACCGGGAAATAGCCCGTTGCAAAACAAAGCATTAGTGACTGCAAATGCAATCATGAACGCTTTCAAGACGGGCGACAAAGATAACATCAAAGAAATGCGAGAGATTGCGGAAGATGTTTTTGGAAAAGGTTGGCAGGCGAAAGGCGCAGACATCTATCACGAAGGTCCGAAAAAGGCCCAGGTCATCGGTATTTCGTATTGTCACATTGTGAGATAACGAAGTCTTAAGACGAAACTCCACTAATGCGTCGCATAGGATACAGCTTGGCTGTGGCCATATCGGGTTACACAGCAGAAGACTGCGAGATCATGGTCGACACAAGTGGATCTTATGGAACGTTATCCAGAACACAGGTTTGCTTGTTCGCAAGCCCAACAATTCAAGTGGCTGGAGCAGGTAATGTTATTGACTCTAACCTGTGTAATTAAAAAAGTTGAACTTTCGACAATAGCAATACCCGCCCCTCTTCAAAAAGGTTCAAGAAAAGGTCGCGTCAGGACAATTTCATCCCATTGGTGGCGCTTGGGTTGAAAATGACGGAAACATGCCTTCTGGCGAGGCTCTTGTTCGACAGTTTGTGTATGGCCAGCGGTACTTCGAATCTCGATTTGGTCAACGATGCGAGACGGCTTGGCTACCCGATACATTTGGGTTGACTGCTGCGTACCCTCAGTTGATCAGAGATTCGGGGATGAAGTATTTCTTCACGCAGAAGCTCTCCTGGTAAGTATGGTTGTTGTATAGTTTGTCTGATAGAACGTTTCATGATTGTTCATCCCACCAGGAATAACGTGTGCGTCGTTAAGTTCACTAAATCTGTTCAGCAATGAGATATGATGCGTCCAGGAATGTCTTTCCTCACTCAACATTCAATTGGGTGGGCATTGATGGCACTCAAGTCATATGCCATATGACCCCAGTTGGTAAGATATCTCTGGCGACAACATCGGATAATTGCAGTTCATCAACCACTTGATAGATACCTATACGTCGCAAGCTAGCGTTGGCGATGTGAACAAGGGTATGACAAATCACAAGGTCAGTTGTACTCCGCCAGCAATTTCTATTGCTCAACGATGACAGAATCTTGAATCAAACGATTCCGCCCTTCTTGTCTTCGGAAATGGTGACGGCGGTGGAGGCGCCCTCCCAAAGATGATTGAGAACGTGCGCACAAGATATTCGCAATTTTCCTCACTTTTTTAACGCTTGGATAGCTTCGCCGAATTCGGGCTACGGGCAACAATCACCGCGACCTCCCGCCTGTCAGCATGGGCAGCACTGTGGAACAATTCTTTGAAGACGTTGAACGAGACTCGAAGGAAGGGAAAACGCTCCCAGTCTGGTACGTCCCTTCAGTCCCCTTGGTGTTGTTGTATTCATCGGTGGTAGGCGTGGAGAATTATATCTTGAGGTATGCCGTCTTTACATACATGATCCCGCAACCCATCTCACCGTTTTGTCAGTTCCATCGCGGCACATATACTTCCCATGGTGAGTGAAGAAACCGGCCAAGTCCAGGAGAGTCGTCGAACATATTGTTGAATTGTCAAGGTTCTATCAAAAAGGGAAACAGGAAGAGCGAGATCTTGTTACGAGATGTCGAGGTATGGAGGCTTCACCTCACCTCCCAATCTTGAGCTGAAAATTTTCCGCAAGCGCCTGGGAACTCTTGCAACGATCTTCAAACCAGAAGGGAGCACATATGTATACCCAAAGGCGACGATCGATGATTGTTGGGAGAAAGTGCTCCTGAACCAATGTTGGTGTAGTACATAACCTTTTGCTATTCGGTAAACTGATCAGTTCTTACAGTCCATGATGGTATGTTTGGCGAACCAGAGTATCCTGGATGAACTAACAGTCTTTCGCCCTCAGTCCTCCCTGGATCTGCCATGTAAGCCACCAAGAGCGTACGAATATTAAAGCTGAGTATTTGACAGCGGAATGGTATACGAGGACGCTGAGCAGCTGTATTCCGAAGTACGCAAGGATTGTCATGTTCTTCTGGAAGATGCTCTGGGCGTCCTTCTCTCCGGCTCTGTACCACTTGCCGAAAGTCCTTTGCCTTCGCAGCCGTTTAACCTCATAGCAGTCAATACGACCCCGTTCGCTCGTCGTGATATAATCAAGATGCCTGTGTCTGGAGCTGGTCAGAATTTACTTCCGCAGCCCGTGCAGACGACCGTGGACGGGAAGCACAGTTATGTACTACTGCAGACCCAAGAGAATGAGATACTAGCTCAACCAACATTGGCTGTATCCACTGAACACGGGCCTGTGTCTGGTAAGCGTGTTACTGTAGCTCAGTATGTTTGAATCTGACAGTATATATCTCCAGCATTCACTAACGGCTTGGACCACTTCATCCTCAGGAGTCCAAGTCTGCAGTTGACGATTTCAAAGGGACGCATTACCAGCTTGTATGACGAGAAACTGAAACGAGAGCTATTGCCGAAGGGCACCACCGGAGGACTGGTGATCTACGAGGATCGACCCAATTACTGGGATGCGTGGGGTTTGTGTCTTAAAGTCTGATGTTACCCTGCGCTCCCCTTTAATGATTGTCCTCGTCGAACAGATGTGGAGATCCACCATCTCGAAAAACCGACACGCCTGGAGTTCTCCCATGTGCATGTCGTTGCTGAAGGACCCCTCAGAGGCACTGTGAAAACACAGGTCAAGTATGGAAACAGTACGATTGATCTGACTGTTCGTGTTCGACTCTACGCTCCTGTTCATCCCAGTTGATTGATTGGTTTCTCGGCAGATTTCTCTGGATGGGTTCTCCAGTAGGGTAAACAACATATTCGAAGGTTTGCGAATGACGTCTGTTTTGTAGCGACGCCAAAGGAGAACTCCCGGCCCCTGCTCACGTTTGACGCCCATGTTGATTGGCATGAGAGGCATCAAATCCTGAAATGTGAGTACCTGATCATTTCACGTTTCTACGTGCCTCAATGATAGGTCGTGATAGTCGAGTTACCGCTGGATATCAACAATACGGTCGCCACGTACGAAACACAATTTGGGTGGGTCCAGCGATCGACGCACAAGAATACCACGCTCGATGCTGCCAAATTCGAGGTCTGTGGTCACAAGGTACGGTGCTGACCCTGGCCTGCATACGTTACTACTTCTGATGAGCCCTTTCAGTTCGCCGACCTCAGCGAGTACGGCTATGGTGTCGCACTCTTGTCCGAGTCCAAGTACGGGTATTCCTGCGAAGGGAACGTCCTCCGTCTCTCTCTCTTGAGGGCGGCGACAGCTCCTGATGCCGAGCAGGACCAAGGTAAGTAGTGTTTTTTTTTTACCTTGTGCGCATGCAGGAACAGTTCACATGTCTCTCTGCGCTCATGCACATTGTAGGAAAACATGAATTCTCGTGGGCAATCATGGCACATCCTGGTTCCTTCCTAGAATCGGACGTGCCGAGGGCTGCGTACATCTTCAATTCACCTCTCCATCGTGAGTTCAAGACGCTTCCGTTCAACCGGTTCGTCCTCGATTGACTATTTGCGCAGTGAGAGCCGTTCCCCAGAACGCCGCTCACCGTCCTTCAATCGGCACTAAATCGCCCTTTTGGCTCGAGGGCTCGCCCAACGTCTTCCTGGAGACGATCAAGCGGGGCGAGGACGATGATTTCACATCCAAGCATGCGGGCAGCAAGACAGTCGTGTTGAGACTGTACGAAGCCTATGGCGGACACGGGCGCGTGCAGCTCGGCATCGTTCCAGGCGTGCCGGTAGCGAATGCTTACCTGACGAACCTGCTCGAGGATCACAAGGCGGCGCTGGCATTGGTGCCCGATGTAAGCGTGGACACGACCATTTCTGGCGCACCGGGGTTCCGTCTGGACTTGGATTTCCGCGGGTTCGAAGTCAAAACTGTGAAATTGGTGATTGCCGATGGGGAGTTGGTTCCGGGTACTGCTGAACCGACCGGTGATGGTGATAAGCCCAGGTACGTGTTGTTCCGCCCGGAGATATGTGGGGATGTACGGGATCGTGGGGCTCTGGGGATGTGTGCGTGCTAACTGCTAGGAGGTATTGATTTTCCCCTTTTTGGTAGGTTGCCGAAACGTGATAGTTGGGTGACGGTTGAGGAAGAGTGAGCGAAATTATCGGAGGTGGGCTGAGAAGTCGGATCTTCAGATGTGCGTGCCTGTGATGTATGTGTACTGATATATCTCGGTGTGAGTTGGCATTACGTTGTACGAGTAGGTTGCAACAAGGAGTCATGAAACCTTTGACTATTCTGCGTAGCGGTCCCTCAGGCCTCAGTCATGGTGTACTGATTTGTGTTAGCGGCGGTCTCACGTGACGAGTTGATACGACCGTTGGGGGAAAACATTTAATTATGGGCCGGACGCCTTTCGATCTTTACGCATCACCATCATGAGGGCACTCGTCTATACCCCAATCAAACAGATACCAAAGGTGCGTGCGGCTTGTTGTGCATCACCAATTTTAAGTAACAATAGCCATACATGTATTAGGTTAGGGATGCGCTCCGGACAACGTTCCTGACTGGCTCCACCCGCTCGCTCGCATGGCGCAAAGACCAGCTCCACCAGGTCGCCCGGCTCGCGCAGCGCGAGTCCAACGCGATCTGCGACGCGCTCTCCAAGGACCTCGCCAAACCGCGCGTAGAAGTGCTCATGGCCGAAGTCGGCTGCGTCGTCGAGCGGGCGCTCAAGAGCGCGGCGTTGTTGGATACGTGGGCGGCCCCTGAGCGCCCCGAAGTGCCGGACTGGCAAAAAGGCTGGAAACCTATGTGCGTTTTTTGGGCTTTCGAAATCGTTCCGGGGTGTGAATTTCCTTCTCACTCCCTGTCACGCGTACACGTGGATCTGGTTGAACACATGATATATACAGCATTTTCAAGGCACCCAAGGGCACCGTGCTCATAATCTCGTGCGTCGCTTTGATGTTGCAGGTTTCCAGAAAGATTTGGCTGAACAAGCCGCCTTTTTTTACGTGGGTATGATGGACACGATGCATATAGACCATGGAATTATCCCTTTATTCTCACCTTCCAACCCCTTATAGGGGCAATTGCAGCCGGCTGTTGCGCGGTGATCAAACCTTCGGAGGCCGTACCTCATTTTTCCCAGCTCATTGCCGACCTGCTTCCTAAATACCTCGATACCTCCGCCTATCGAGTCGTCAACGGCGCCGTGAATGAAACCACGGAGCTCCTCGAGCTCCCATGGGATCACATCTTCTATACAGGGAACAGCCGTGTCGCTCGCATTATCGCCTCCGCAGCTGCCAAACACCTCACGCCGCTGTCGCTTGAGCTCGGTGGGAAGAGTCCCGTCCTCGTAGATCATGCCTATGACATGGACTTAGCGGCTAAGCGCATACTGTGGGGAAAATGTAACAACGCAGGACAGGTATGTCAGACGCTGTGCCTCCGCTTATCTTCGTTGGCGTGTGAACCGGTCCGGCATGTGTAGATCTGCGTTGCCCCAGATTACATTCTCGTGCATTGGACGAAACAGGGCGAGCTCGTGGAGAGTTTCAAGAAAGCCTACAAGTCGTTCTTCCCGGATGGCGCTCTGGACGCATCGCACTATGGAAGCATCGTAAACGAGTTGCACTTTGGTCGTCTAGGCTCCCTGCTCGATCGTACTAAGGGCGAGAAAGTGACCGATGTCATGCAGGGAAGGAGAGACCCGGAGAGAAAGCGCATGGAGCCCATCGTGGTTACAAACGTCAAGGATGGCGATTCCCTGCTGGAAGAGTGAGCGATCTGCGATTTAGCATAGTTCTGATGGGCTGACAATGTCCGCAGAGAAATATTCGGGCCCATTCTCCCCATCGTCCCTATCGATACCCTGGAGGAGGCAATCGCTTTTGTCAATGCGCGGTATGTCGGGGAATGCATCCCGCTACAGTCTGATTGATGGTGCTAATGGCCAAGAGACCTCATCCCCTTGTGCTATACGCTTTCACAGAAGACCCTCTTGTCAAGCAGAGACGCACGTCACTTCTGTTCCGTGTTTGTGAGGTTTGGCTCATACGTTGTTCTATAGTTATCGACGAGACGCAAAGCGGTGGAATACACTTCAATGACACATTTCAGCAACTTGCCGGTACGTCACATGATTTGGCCTCATGACATGGCACGACGTCATTCTATTATGCACATGGGTGGAATGACTGCTCCACTGCGACATGTCATCTCCACCTTACGACGCTAATCCTGTTCACTTGCAGTGAACGAGCTGCCCTTCGCCGGAGTCGGCGAGTCGGGATGTAAGCACGTGATCCAGCCAGTTTTTGATGACCCTGTGGAGCTAACGGTGGCAATCAGATGGAAACCAAGTTATGAAGTACACGTACGACACATTCACACAACTGAGAAGTTCCATCGATATGCCAAAAGAGTGCGTCATGGGTTCCGTACTGGTTCCTGAGAATTCTGTTTTAGGACCCTGCTGAGTTATTCGCCGTCTTTCCTTTTAGAGCGGAGGCGATTTTGCAGGCTAGATACCCACCTCATGGGCCAGAAGCGGTCAAAGCACTTACTGGCACAGTGTATCTGCCCATACCTCCAAGTACGCCGAACCGTCTTTAAGCTAGCACCACTGCGGGCGGGGTGCGGATATTAAGGGGTATTCGAGCCTTGGCTGCGTGCTCCTGATATAACCTACTGCGCTCGTATCTAAGCGCTCTAGAATGATGGTGAAGAAGAGTACAATACCCTGTGCAAGGTCGCCGATGCCGTGGCCTCTTGATATAGCTTTGTTTGTACAGAGTGATTAGGAGATGGGTTCTGTAAACCGAATGAGCACCCTGGGCTCCGCATAGCACCGCTAAGTAACATCTGATGAGCCTGTCGAGGCGAACGAAGATGCAGTGCCCCTGGTTGCGATGGATGAATTATGCGAAACACCGCCGTTGATCCGAATACCGAGGGAACCGGCATGACCATAAAATTGCCACGGCCGAGTTTATTCCCGCGTGGAAGTGGTGCAGCCGAGCCAACACTGCGACGTTTGACATTGCTGAGACGCGCAACTGTAAACACAAACCAACGACAGGTTCAGCCCAAGACGTCTCAAGGTCGAATGTCTCATCCCGTGCTATATATGTTTTACTGAGCTAACCGCACTTGTCACTGGTCAGATGAGCTCCAGAGACATCTACGTCACTGGTCAATACATTACTCAATTCTGACAGCTGTTCAATTGGACGGGTTGCCTCGGAGGCCCCAGGTGGAGCCCCAGTTTTTTTTATGCCCCCTCCAGGCTCCTGTTTATGTTTTTTCCTATACAGTGTGGTTATTCAGCCGAGCTCCGAATGTGTGATGGATAACGGCATCACAGCATGATCCCATGGCTGGCGCCTCCCTGATTCGGGTATCATCTTGATCCAGCCCCCTCCGATGGCGGTATTTAAGCTTAGCGCATCGTGCCTCAGTTTAGCTGCTGCACACACGCAAGGCCTAGGCCCGCTTGTTCTACGGTTATATAGCCCCCTTCACTGCGTGCACGCTGTCCCTCCGCTTTTTCCACCTAGCGCCCGTCCACGACCATGTCGAGTTCGTTAGAGATTAAACAGGATGCACGGGTAGAGCATCGTCACGACCACCATCATCCAAAGCTTGACGCCGAGACGAAAGCTATCGCGTGCGTATTCTTTTCCCCTCTGTTGACGCCCACACAATGTTGACCTTGCTGCGATGAGATAGTAATGCTGATGTCAAGCTGTCCAATCCCTTGCGGGGTATTCCCTATCACCAGCTCATGTCCGACGTCGAGGTATTCGCCAGAGAGCGGGGGCTGACGCACATTCTCTCCGACCTGCAAAAAGGTGCGCTCGTCGCACAGGACCCTCAGGGTGCGTTTCACACATGGATCCGTTCCTCGTCCGCAGCATAGACGCTCATCATGATGCTATTGATAGCGCACAACCGCCTTGACATCTTCACCGAGGAGGACAGGAGAGTCCTCACCGAGGAAGTGACCAACAAATGGAAACAGACAGGAACGCTCTACTACGTCAGTCATACAGCCAGGAATGTCCATTGCATCGACCCTCACCCTTCATTTGCAGATGGTCGTGATGGCGTCGCTCGCCGCTGCCGTACAAGGCATGGATGAGGCTGTGATTAATGGCGCCCAGATTGTATACCCGGCTCAATTTGGGATTGGTAATTCGAAGAGCTGTGAGCACCCCAGTTGTTCTATCTGATAGTATCCGGTTTCATCACCACTGCTTCAGCACGAGACCAATGGCTGATTGGGGTTGTGAATTCCGCGCCATATCTGTACGTGCTCAAACTTCAGAGTTTGCCCACCCTTAATTGAATGTGTGCGCAGGTGCTGCGCAACCATCTCTTGTTGGCTGACGGATCCTCTCAATCGATGGCTGGGCCGCAAGAAGACCATTTTCCTTACCTGCATGATATCCTTCCTCACCTGCATTTGGTCTGCCCTTACGAATACATGGTGGCACCTCTTCATCGCACGGTTTTTCCTTGGATTTGGTATCGGCCCGAAGTCAGCCACGGTTCCAGTGTACGCGGCGGAATGCTCCCCAGCACCGATTCGTGGCGCGCTCGTCATGATGTGGCAGATGTGGACTGCGTTTGGTATCTGCCTCGGTGACCTGATCGACCTGTTGTTTTACTTCATCCCCGACACGACCAGCGTCAAAGGCCTGAACTGGCGATTGATGCTTGGATCTGCGGGTATCCCAGGTTTAATTGTCTGTTGCCAAGTGTTGTTTGCTCCCGAGTCCCCTCGTTGGTTGATAGGCAAGGGTCGCTACGAAGAAGCCTTCAATGAACTCTGTCGCCTCCGCTTCTCTCGAGTTCAGGCCGCAAGAGATCTCTACTACATTCACATCCTACTCGAAGCGGAGAACGAGATGAAGAAGGGTAGGAACCGTGTCGTCGAAATGTTTACTATCCCGCGGAATCGGAATGCAGCTCTCGCGAGTTGGATCGTCATGTTTGGCCAGCAATTTTGCGGTGTCAACGTCATCGGTAAAGTATTTCTTGTTCTGCCAGCATTACCTTGTGCGCTCAATACCAGCAAATATAGCCTACTACTCTTCCAATGTCTTCCTTGCGTCTGGTTTTAGTCAAACTGCTGCGCTGGCTTCGTCCCTTGGTTTTGGCGCATTGAATTGGTTGTTCGCACTCCCGGCCGTGTTCACGGTGAGCACCCGTGACGCTTTTTCATCCATCAATGCCCACTCAAACGATGAACCGTAGATTGATACCTTTGGTCGTCGAAACCTCTTGCTATTCACATTCCCATGCATGGCGATCTGTTTGCTCATCACCGGTTTCTCCTTCTGGAACCACTTCGAACATGGTCGTGTTGCCGGTGTCTCTATCGGGATATGTAAGCGTCACCGTACTTGGTGGTGTGTTCGTTCTCTCTGACGCTTGCGCACCAGACCTCTTTGCCATCTTTTATTCGCCAGGAGAAGGACCTGTCCCGTTCACCTATTCTGCCGAAGCATTCCCGCTCTACATTCGTGACATTGGTATGTCGTTTGCGACCGCGACGACATGGTTCTGGAACTTTGTGCTCTCCATCACATGGCCATCGCTCGTGCTCGCGTTCAAGCCTCAGGGCGCATTTGGGTGGTATGCTGGGTGGTGCTGTATCCTCTGGGTACTCATCCTCCTGTTCGTGCGCGAGACCAAGGGCAAGACGCTCGAGGAGTTGGATCAAGTCTTCGCGGTGCCGGCACGGGTACATGCCGCGTACGGACTGCGCCAGATCCCATATGGGATCAAAAAGTTTATCCTGTTCCAAAACCCCACACCGGAGGAGTTTATCACTTCGGCGTCGACGAGCGAGGAGAGCAGTCAGGTGGATGAGGAGGCGAAGAGAGAGCTGCGGGAGGATATGGAGAAGGTGTAATGCGTCACGACTATCTTTGTTTATTTTCTTGTTGTCTCATCCCCGCATTCCCCATACCATGGCAGATGGATTTCAAAAGGTGTAGTATACTGTTTTTCCCTTTTTACTTTCCCTCCCCCCCTTCCTTACCATCTGCCATGTGCGCGTTTGTGCTGCATTGTGCCGTTGTACGATGAGTGGATCTGTGCGGCGATCTTCTTGTATAGTTACATATGATCTAACATGAGACTCGGAGATGACGATTAGTTTATGAATCTGTTTTTTTTTTTTCATTCTTTGAAAGCTCGGAAGTGGAAACGATTCAAAAGTGGAAACGACTCAAGTTGACGGATGTGCTTCGTGTGGGCCATAGTGGTGTGCGGTCCAGACCGGAGACCCTTGAGTCACATGTGGTTATCAAGTCGTACTTGGGGGCTAGCGCGCCTTCTCAGGCTTTTTTTAGTCGGTGCCTGAACCAATGTATCAAGTTCCTTTCATTGTGGCTGGGGAAGCTGCACAATGTGTGGCCTTGGTTTACTACATATGTACCAGTCTTCCCATGATTCATATCCAGTTACTAAAGCGTCCCGCGTCTTCCTTTTTGAAGTGGCTCCATTAGAAAAAATCGAAGCCTGAACTAATGGACCTATATCCTGAAGGTTCCTGGATGTAAGATCATGGGCACTTGACCCGCGAGCTCGAATCCAACGGTGCGGCCATAGTGCAAGACCTGGTTCATGCTGTATTCGGTTAATGCTTGGTTGAACTTCGCTTTAGATTTACATAAATGTTTGCCTCGATGAGTGGACCGGGTTCCTGATATCGGTGCTACTTACGTCTTCTGAACCGTTGACAGCAAGTGGCGTGTGCGAGGCGCCACGACTGTGTAAAGTCCATAAGCAATGTGGCATTCTAGGGCACGATCAGTACGTATGTGTCCATAATAATCATGATCTTTGCATACGACATATATGTAACGGTAGTCGGCAGTCTCACCGCACCGTACTACGGATGAAGTGCGTGGTTCACCGGGTTCTCAGGTTATTATCTGTCGGAAAGCCTAGACTTGGGGCAGTGTCGGCGTAGACCTTGCTTGACCAACTTGAACGTAATGTGAAACTTTTCCGCAATTCTCGAGTCCGGAGAATCCTTGTCAAGCAAAGTGATGTTGGCAAGCAGGGTGACTTCTCTCTGGGTTGGTCATGCTACTCGGTAAGCGCTTTCCCTGTGGAGTATCGTGAATGTGCGAGCCGGTGCAGATGGTTTATAAACTACACGGTGGATCCGGCCAAACGTTGGGGAGACAATCTTGAGATAAGTTCACCATGCCAGTGACTCGAGCGGGCATTATACTGTAATGATAGAGGCGCGTCAAGACTAAGAGAGTAACCAACGTCACCACCCATAAGCGCATGAACAGGCCGGCCGGGTGACAACGGGTCTGCGAACAACAGCCTCCATCAAAAGACGTACGAACCTTCTCATTCGGAAGCCCGCCGCCGTTCTTGCCTTGCCCAACGAGCCCCGAAACACCAGCGAAATCCTATGTCCTATCCTCTCACACCATCGAGCTCACCATGGCCAGCGAAAAGACAAGCGTACTAGAATTTGCATGCCTGGGGGGTTCTGCGTGAGATCGTTTCGCTGGCTGTCCCAGCCTCCTCGTCCGCCGTACAGGATGAGGGGTATCTTTCGGAGCTCAAGTCACGCAGTCGACGTGTCCCGTGTGGGCCTGCTCTGTCTGGAGAAGTGTGGACACAATTCCGCATCCAACGGGATGCATCTGTTACGTGAATCATCCAAAGAAGGTGAAGCGACCTGCGTAGGGTTTCCGAACATTCACACCCAACGTGGCACGAGTCCATCTTGACATTACAACGTTTGCATTGCTGAACAGGGACGGCTGGGCCCTGAGCTAGCATTTCTGCAGGGGTCCCAGGAGGGAGACCGCAAAGCTATGAAGCGAATGTGAGCTCTTCATAGCTGGCTGTCTGCAGCTAAAATCAACCTGTATTCCTCGGTCATCACGAGACATGCATACACTCACCAGTCACGACGGGCTTGAAGTTGGCACGCCGCAAGTTTGTCGAAGAACTTCGGCGCTAGAACAGCGATGAATTTTACCAACAAGTCGGACTCCGCTCGGACTCGGATAAGCCAGCGGCGCCGAAGACGCGATGACCAGTGAGTCAGGGCGAAGTGTACTCCAAAATCAGACGGGGATAATGTTGAGACAGTGGTCGCACTTTTCCACGTCGGTCGACACCGAAAGTGCGGCTATAACGAGGGAGGCACAATTGCCACCACACTCTCAGGTCTATTCGGAACCCATACAGGCGGAGGTTCCACGACTGGTTCCCGCCCCTGTTGCTTTTGCCTATGCACAAGCCCTACCATTAGGTGTCCACCAATTTGTTATGGCCGGTAGCTGCTTGAAACGTTGGCAGAACGTTCAAGCAAGGTACGTATATACTACTTTGGAGACCTACTGCTTACTTTCTATCGCATTCTGTAGCGCATGGTATTATAGTCAACAACTATCCGCGCCCGCACTGGGCCTGGGCCTGGCCTTTGACATGGCCCAGGCCAGTTCGCTCAGGTCCTTGATTTTTTTTGACGGCATTAACGATTTCCTTCCACTGAATACCCACTTTCTCTGCAGGTACTCCTTATGACGGTCCATCATAATCGCCGTGCAGCATATGGCATAATGTCCCTCACGTCTCACGCAGTGAGTATAAAGCCATGATGTTGAGTGCGTTGATGAACATCATCAACCTCACTCATCGTTTGCCCAACTTGCATCACTATGTCTTTCTCGCAGAAGTCTTCTCAGACGAAATCGGTATTCCCTGCCGTTAGCCTTAAGAATGGCAGCGGTGAACAGCCGAATTCTACCCTCGTTGCAGTCAATCTCAAGGACGGCAATGGTTTCACCTTGTCCGCTTCTCAGCCGGCAGATAATATCCTCGCCACTAGCCTCACCGTTTCCGCGTCCCATCCCCAGTCGAGAGATAGTCTCCCCGCCGCCAACCGGGTTGCCTTACGTGCCGCCCGGCAGAGTGATCACACTCCCGCAGTCAACTTCACCTTGTCCGCGTGCGCAGAGGAGCCGAAAGTTGACTTCCCCACAGTCAACCTCAAGCACGACAATGGTTTAACCGTACCTGCATCGGAGCAGCAGCATGTCTTCCCAGTAGTCAACCTCACCGACGGCAATGGTTTGACCGTGGCTGCATCTGCTGAGCAGCTGAAATTTGCCTCTCCCATAGTTAACCTCACCAACGGCAATGGTTTGACCGTGTCCGCATCTGCAGAGCAGCCGCAAATTGTGCCCCCCGCAGCTACCCTTAGCACGGGCAATGGTTCAGCGTCATTTGCATTCGCAGAACAGCCAAAGACTGCCCTTCCTGCAGTTAGCGTCACAAATGGCAATGGTTCGACCTTATCCGCATTTGCAGAGCAGCAAAAATCTGTTTTTCCCACAGTCAATCTCGCCAACAGGAATACTTTTACCTTGTCCACACCCCCAGAGCAGCCCAAACCCACTTTCCTTGGAGCCAACCTCAATAATAACAACGGCTCGACCTTCTCTGCGTCCGCAGAGTATACAACCTGCTCGTTCGTAACAGAGCAGAGGACGAGGACGAGGACGATATCCGGGCTGGGCAACAGACCTATCCCCCCGCCGATTGCCGAAACCCGCACTGTGATCCAAAAGGAGGAGTGGCTTGATGCCGCTCGTAGAAGCACTGAATACTTCAGAACACACGGCTCTCCCGTCCCTCTCGTTTGGGTATGGCTTGTCTTGGTACTCTGCAATCTTGAAACTGATTTAATATGGATATGCAGGTCTTGACGGAGGGCAACAGGATTCCAGACAATGCAGTTCCTTTCGGGGAAGATCGCAATGGATGTACCCTGTACATTGCCCGTGCTATCTTGGAAGGAAGTCTTCGTGAGTAAATGGTATCTGTACGGTGTAGCTGCTGAACTCAAGACATGGTCGAGTAGACATCGGTAAGGCGAGTGTCAATTGGCCCTCCGGAGCGGTAATCGGATACGCCGGTAAAGAGCGCATTGTATGTACCTCTTGTATTGATCAAAGAGCGTGAACTGAGATTTGACGACAGGTCACGAACTATGAAGTGCTCGTTTTCGCTTCGCAGCTTCGCTGGGGCTTCCCTTCTGCGACACCCGAAGGAGTTCCGGCTCAGGGTACAGTTGTCTTTGCTCAAAAGCAGAACAGATATCGGGATGTGGAAACGGACTCGTGCCTTGTAACGCTCGCTGAGGGCGATATTCCGCGAATCATTCGTGACAGCAGTTTTGAGGTCCGGGCGGGACTGGCAGAGCAGACTAGACGGATGGATCAGATGGATCAAACGGGAGAGACGGTTCAGAGAGCACGAGAGGACGCGGATTCTCTGAAACGATTGGCGTGCGTATCTTCTTCGTAGTCCACCTTCTTTCTGCTGACCGGTCACAGTGAGGTCAAGTCCGTCATCGTCATCGACGATTCGTTGTCTGTAAGTAGTTCGCTTAGCAGCTTTAGGTAGTTCGTTGACTTTCTTTACTAGATGCAAGAGGGTAACCTCTGGGAGCAAGCCCGAGAAGCTCTCGGTGGGATTGTGGATATCGCCAACCGGTACGGATCGAACGGTGCTGATATCCACTTCATGCATTGGGATGATTATGCCCCAAACATGCAGGTAACTACCTTCCCTCGATTCACATGGAGCTTCGTTCAAATGATCACCGTGTAGTCGAAGTCAGAGGTGGATATATTGTTCAGCCGAGTCTTACCTGAAGGTGCGTCTCTTCCACATACGTACACAACAGGAGTACGGTGCTAGCCCATCCCTCAGGTGAAGACACCCCTGTTGGCGCAAAGTTGGACCAGATCATCAACCACTATGTACCTCTCATCGAGGATGAGCGGTCTACTCATGAGCCGATCGTTATTGTCGTAATCACTGACGGCCTCCCAAGTAAGTTGTGCCCTCTTACAATTTTTTTTGACACGATTCACAAGCGACGTTTGCAGCGGACCAAGCAGAGCTGGACAGAGTGATTGTTGATGTGGCGAATCGTCTTGACCGCCACCAGGTCAAGCACGACATGTTCAGGATCCAGTTCGTGCAAATCGGGACGGACCCGGCTGCTTCGGCATTGCTACACATACTCGACAACAATCTCGTAAACCAGTACAAGATCAGGGTACGTTTACCTGGCTTTGTTGCACGTGTGGGATAATGGCTGAAGGCTTGGACAGGATATCGTTGACTGCACTCCGTATGATCCTGCGCAGGGTGCGTTTGACACGGAGTATATGCTCAAGATTATTCTTGGGGGACTTCGGAAGGACCTGGACCGTGTCGGTCACAACGCCAGCGGGGGACAATTGGCGGGACTGTCGCCTCCGGGCGCTTTGCCACAGTACGAGCGATCGTCGGTACAGGGTCTGACCGCGAGGCTAGGAAATGCTAGTCCTCGCCCGGTATCGCCCCGGCCTCTCTACTGACGTCGTGTGGCTGCGTGCGTGGGCTCGTGGATTGGTTTGAGTTGGTCGTAAGTGCTCGTTTCCGCAGAGTGTGGACCACGGCTTGGCGAATCCATCCGTGAGATTCATGTTGCAGCGTAATGCTTTCTGCTTGATAGAAAAGGGACTAAACACTCTGAAAATATATATTCGTTGGAAGTGAAAATGTGAGGACGCAGTGTGTAAGACTTGTTGGTCGGAGGGATTTCCGTCACTTCGAGTTCGTTCTGGCCTACCCTAAAGTTTTTCGACTTGTGTCTTCGCTTGCACAACTTCTGCTTGCACAGTATCTTTGCGGTCATTGCTCATTATACAAGTAAGTCACTTTTGGCATCGTTATTCTCGTCCCCCTCCCTTCCGCAACATATCCAAGGATGAGACTTCTTTCAGTTATCCCTGTCTTAACTGTCATGTCGACAAAGACCAATTCAACGTTTCTGACAACCTCCCGAATTATTTATCTCCTCTTGCCTTTCTGTGTTGAAGTTTGTCATGCTCACATGGTCATCGTTTACAGGAATGTTTGTTTTGTGTTGCGAAAGTGACGGTCTCGAGTACGAGGGGAGAAAAAATTGAAATCTCATCCTCCTGTACAAAATTCAGATACATCGTATTGGTTAGCCCGCCTTCAACTCCGTGGTAACTATTCCTATACAATCATACTGGAGGGAATGAGAGACAGAGCACCACAATGGGATGTCCAGTTCATCATAATCCTTCCTGGAGGCTTGATTTAATGACACCTCAGCTCAACGTGCTTCCTTAATCAAGTGGGAGGTGTTCTCGTAGATCCGGCACTTGGGAACCCGGCGGTGCACCGTTCCACCACCCTACTTCATAAACACCATGGAGTCACAGCGGCTCTCTTTACCCTGCTATCTTGAGGATAAGGAAGGAGGATGCCCTATCCTACTTGTGCTAGACACGCAGCAACTTGTAGTATGATGGACGGCACGGCCTCGACTGCTCGCGGGTGATCGCCCCTGCACAGCTGGGCTAGATTTAGCGAGCAGAAGGCGAGCACCAATATGACATAGATTACTCTAACGTTGATGTGTCGCTAAGGCAAACGTGAACTACACTTATAATAATATTATGGAACCACTATAAATGCCCCAGAACAACCCATCCTGCACCCTCTCTGCAACCCCACTCACAAACACCGTGCTCACACTAACCCCCTCGAGACACAGTGCGTCCCAGTCGACGGTCTGGTTCACATAATTGGTGTTGGTCACCAGCACGAGCGTGTCTGCGCCCGCATACCACGTCGACACAGAAGCGGCCCCCATGACATACGACGTACGCACGGACGCGGGGTTAAGTAAGTACGGCGCAATCCTGGGCTCAGCGCGAACGCGGACGCGGCACTCTTGGCGTCTGCCGGTGTCGGATCATTCCATGAGACAATATCTAAGGTGCCCTGGTTGATGCCTATGATGCTCTGCAGGAACCACTCTTCGCCCGTTGGCGTTCGCAGCCAGTATGATAGCATCTAGCACGAGCACAAGCAAGCGCACCATCAGTACTAAAAAAAAACGACGCCAACAGCGGGGATAACACACCAACGCATATGCCAAGTTACTGATGGGCCATGCTCACCCAGAGCCTCCAAGCGCTCAAGGAACCGTCCACACGGTTTTAGTGTGCTCCCAGCCCATCGCTTCTAATCGATTCTTGAAGCTCGCTACGCGAACGCCAATGTCAAAGTATGACCCGATCCCACTGTTTGCAGGTCGTATTCCATTTGTTGGATCAACCTTGGTTGTTTCCGACTATGTACACGTCTTGCATGACGACAACGTTCATGCCAGCTACGGAGGAAAACCAGCAGTAGTCCTGGCAGTCGAAGACAAGACCGACGGGGTGATACCCGTCCAGACTGTGGATTAAGTTGTGGTCGATCGTTGTCGCGCTGAGAGGGTCCGAGGTACCATCAGGTTCATCTCCTGTGTACCAAAGGAGGAGGTTAGGCCTGTTCTTGGTCGAGTTGACTTGTTCGGTGATAAAGATGGAGTTCGTGGAGGTGGCGCACATGTCGTACATCAGGTGCAATCCAAGTTCCTCAGCTGCATCCTGAGGATGACCACGCTCGGCGCGGTCAGATTATCAGATGCCAGGAGTGGGTGTATCTGTTGCTGTGTCAATAAGGCTACTACCTTGGCATATTTGAACCTACATACGATGGTTAAAAATTATGTCCGAAGGAAAAGTAGCGTCATCGCGTGCGAAAGCGTTGGTGGGGCGCTTGAGCTTGGACGGACGTAGTTGGGGGTTTTCTGTCGTCCCACTGCGTGAAGCACAGGCAAGACGCTGTAAGTTCGCAAAGTGGCGACCATGTCACCTACCGTGTATCAATGCAGAACAGGCTCCGGGATCGGTTTCATTCTCAGGGAGTATGTCATGCTTGCTGGCCCGGGAGGGTTGCGGGATTTCGATCCCAGTCAACGCATGCATGAACGCTCGAGAAATCAAGATTACCTGCATCAGTGTTTCACTGTCTTGCGTGCAATGGTTGTGGTCGTCTTCGCTGAGGCGCAGAACTGTGTACAACTTCATTACATATATAATTTATGCGCTACGATCAACGACGCAATAAATAGCACACGGTGGTGGCATCTGCCGTTTTACCCGAGGGAAAGAAATTTTGTCAAAGCGGCCAAAGACCGTTGCGACATTTTTGTGTTCCGAAAATTCATAGAGTATGTATACTTTACTGCATCAGGCCCTCGAAACACCATTATCGTTTTTATGTCGACAATACACTGAGAGAAATATGCTGTTATTTTATCAAAAACAAAGTGATCACAGTAAGGCAAAGGAAACAGACGGCAATTTTTCGTATCAAACGGTTCCAGTTCAACGGGAGCCAGTGGGAAGAGAAACAGACGATGCCACTGAAGGGTGTATTTACGACGAACCACCAAAGATCTTCTGGAAGATGGCGCCGAGACCCAATTTGATGATGAGGGGGATGAAAGGCTTGATCAGGGTAAGCAGAAGGGAGAGGAGTCCAGGAATCAAGTGAAGTGGGATGGTCATCAAGCTGAAGACGACCTTTCTGATGGTTCACAAGTTTGTCAGAGTCTTTTCCATACAGAGGAAGAGTGACACTTGCCCGAGTGCCTGGGACAAATTGTAGATGATAGTGTGGACAGCGGATTCGACCATGCCAAGAATTGCATTAAGAGACATGAAGATGGACTGTTGGGCGATAGTCAAGTGAGGATTCGAACATGTATTCAACAATCAAATAACGGAGACTCACATTAGCAATAGGGGCAAGAAGGGTCGCGATATCGGATGCTGTCAGGGTGGTGGTCCCATCGATAGAGGCCATGATCACATTGGCGGGCTGGTCAATAAGCCCGTTCAGGTTGGCGATAGCATTAGTCACAGCTGTGTTGATGTCACCGATGATGGGTGTCACGATAGCCTCGGTCGCGTTCTGAGGGGTTGCGTACACTGTGTCATCGTCGGCAAACCGATTAAACGAGAAAGTGTGCACTACTAACACAACTGGTTGGTGAGAGGTGTGATGATGTCGCTAAGGTCGGTCAGGATAACAGCGACAGATGGAGGGGTTCCGCGTTCGGCGACTGGGCTGGCAAACACGCCGAGAGCAGCGGCGTAGAAGACAGAGGCGATCGTGAAGAAGTGCATTCTAGTGGAAGAACGAAGTGAGTCCGTGTTCTGGAGTCCATGGGGAGTCAAGGGGTTTATATACCTCGAGCCTGAACACACTAATACCGTGACCAGCTTCTCATCGGACTATAAGGGCCTGTTGTTAAGCGAGGACCCCCTGGAGGAATGTTTCCCTGGGGCCCTATACAGTTCATACATTCATACAGCCTACTGACAGCATTGGACCAAGTTGTGACGTGATGAACTCTCTACACGGCGTTTGTACGAATCATGATCTGTCAACATCAGCTGTACCTGTAAGGTGACCTATATCATGAAGGACAAATTTCACCTATAGGAGAACTTGACTATAGCGGATGACGCACACGATGGATAAAATCGGGAGAACCCCAAGACAAGTTAGCTATCCTGGGGTTATCGCAATATTCCTCTGGGGATGTTTAATCGATCCGTGCCCGTGGCCGAGGCTAGTAGCAATGCTAGACCATTTTGGGACACACGTGCCTTTACATATTCACCAATCCTCATCGGTGGTGAAACGCATACAAGGAGGCAGAGGCATGCTTGAGCATCCTTTAGCGTTGGGCGGGGGGCCCGAGATTTCCTTCAGGAGGTCTCCGGTAACCCTATACATACAACTGAGTGGCATAGTCACCCACTGTGAAAATCGTAAATCACTAGACCACATCATTGTAATGTCTAACTTGTGGCATTTAAGGTGAATGATAATGTGCAAAGCCCTGCCTAGACTGGACCTATATGGTGGGATTATAGGTGCCGTGGGTT